>JAAAKL020010494.1:0-14316 GCA_010016065.2 Carybdea cf. marsupialis auct. non (Linnaeus, 1758) | reverse complement strand
TCAATAAGATTATCCCTGAAAAAAAAATAATAAAAAAATAAATAAACACAAGTCCGTGATCCGTCTTGTGGCAAAAAATGCAAAATTCCACATTTTTGTAGATAGGAGCTTGAAACTTCTGCTAAAAGGTTCTCTGATATGCTGAATCTGATGGTGTGATTTTCGTTAAGATTCTATGACTTTTAAAAGGTGTTTCTCCCTATTTTCTAAAATAAGGTAAATTTTCTCAGGCTCGTGACTTTTGATGGATAAGTCTAAACTTATATATTTAAAATCAGCATTACAATGCAATTCTTTTGATGTAACTATTTTTATAAAAAAAAATCCGTTTTTAAGAGTTTCGGTTACTATTGAGCCAGGTTGCTCTTTACTACAGTTCGTTACCACGAACTATTTGATTTTTACAGTTTTTTTAACGATTCTTTTTCAGTTAATAATTACTGTTGTTCTATAATTATTTGTTATAATAGTTGTTTTCTCCGGTTGTTTCAGTCTTAATCTTTCTCAGTTAATAATTTGTGGTTGTTTGTTAAATTTTTATTTTTTGTAATTGGTTTTCTTCAGGTGTTTCAGCCTTGTTTTTTTTTTTCAACCTAGCAACAGAGATTGTCCAATGTTAAGATATGACAAGTGTTTTTATATTGACCCATTTTCACACGAATTGGAGAATATCTGGTTGCAAGTTACAGAAAACATGGTATAACGTTAAACATTTTATATGCCAAACATTCAAAATTATGAGATTATATATATTAAACGCAATTGCGTCTTATATATTTAACGCTATAAAATCGTCAGCCTTTCCTCCAGCGTTTATTCATAGATTAAATGCTGAGGAATTCTCTCATTTTTTTTAATTGGTTGTTTAATTTTAATTTGTATTAATTAATAATTAAATTTTAATCTATTTTTCCGATATTTTTAATGGGTCATGCTACTATGCTAAAACTATAAGTTTTTATAACTAACATCCACCATAGACACGGTAATGTTATTACATAGACACAGTAATGTTATTATATCCTGACTTATATCTTGTACTCTCAATTTATCTGTTCTCTTGTTGACGTAAATCTGATAAAATAGTGAAAAAGACATAAAAGAATAATTACCCCATATACTCCAAATTTCTAAAAATGAACGTCTTGTCTGGGTGAAAATCCATAGCTATAATATCTTTTATATTTTCGACTGCCATTTCTTTTACTTTTTCTAAACTTAAGCTCTTCCAGTAATATTTTTCGTCATCAGTAATTTGGATTATAAGTGGAACATCAAAGACTTCCTGTAACCATCTAAAAAATAAAGAATATAAGAAAATAATTCTATCAAGACCGTTTCTAAAATACTTTAGTGCCTCCTATGGCAATACAAAAAAAAAAAAAAAAATGTCAAACCTCCTGCGGCTATTTATATAACCGAATCTGAAAAAATACAGTAGGGAGGCCATTCGCGGACTGTCTTAGTGCCTGAAGCCAGGGAGATGGCCCGCCGTGGAAAAGTGGGGTAAATAAGTACCAATTCTACTTGGCAGCTTTCATGACCTAATGAAATTTGTTGGTGGATTTTGAAATTTGTTGGTAGATTTGGCAGCTTTTGGAATTCTGGTGAATTCTGCTACTGGCAGCTTTGGAACTTTTTCCATACCTGGAGATGGCAACTTCAAAAAAGTGAATAAAAAATAACCATGTATGAGGATCATTCAGAAAAAGCTTTTAGCGCCTAAAGTCAAGGAGATTGTAACTTCGACAGATTGCAATTTCAAAGAAAATGGATACAAAAAAGGATTGTATAAAGGCCATTTGCAGACTGTTATATAATTCCTGTCAGGTTAGGAAGATAAAAATTTCACTGTCTGAAGCATCTTTCTCTGCTGAGAAAAACAAATCTGGTGATATTCTGAAGGCAAGCTGATTAACTCCAGATATTTTCGTGTTTTAGAAAGAAATCAAAGTCCTTATTGTTACTATTAACATAATTATTATTACTGTGGACAAACCCAAAAAAGCTGAGTCAAAACTGGCGCCCATTCCCCCCACGCAAAAAGAAAGAATGAAACAATTACCACACAACTATTAATGCCCTTTCAGGCTTGTTACCCCGGGATAGGGGTTTCCCATCTCTTTTTTGCCTTCATAGAATAAGTCTTCCTTGGTAGTGTCAAGATGCCCATCATTAGTTTCTACCATATCAAGAACGCCAGCTCCATCAATCGTCAAGATTGATTCATCATATCAAGATCGGATTGGACAGGCAACACTCGTCTGTCAAAAGTGAGGGGAGAGTCTATCTCTACTCCCATCCTTCAGCAATGCTTAATCCTCAGAAGGAGTACTAGCAAGATAACTTATTTTCCCACCTCGTTTGGTCCTCAGGGGATCTTTTCTTACGCCATGGTTGACACCTCATACATCCAGGATAATTAACACCCTTGACATGATTTTGGAAACCACGACTGGTTTTAGCCCATCCAACCTTGACAACGGCTTTAAAAAAAACCTTCGTCACGGCTAGACATCAAACAGTACGTTCAGCAGCTGGAGGGTGACTATAGGTTCTTATTTGTACTAATTACTTTCAGCAGCGCCAAAAGAACGCTTTAATCTCTACCTCCGTCAAAGCCCTTGATCAAATCTAATTGTTGTAATTTACAATGACGTCCTCTATATTACAAAACAGTAAGTTCTATTTTGGATACTAAACGATTTTGTGGGGAGCCAACTTGGCCAGCTTTCCAATAAAATATGCATTGACGCCTTTTATGTACGCTGCTATAGATTATCTAGAATTAATAGAATCTAGCAGCTTTAGACAAATGAAGCAAAGGAGTAAAATTTCATGCCATTAGTACTTAAAATGAACAAAAATTAAAACATGATTCTGTAATATCCATGACAAACAAATACAACGTAGAGACAATAGGGAAAATTTCAAGACAGTGGAAATTTCCACTGTCTTGAAATTAGACAGTGGAAATGTATTTGTATTTGTCTACGTTGTATTTGTTTGTTATGGAAAGGCAGTGTGGTCTTAGTCGCTATTTTAATATCCATGACGGAAGGGGGAGGGGGGACATTTATTGAGACTCAGTAGTAAGTTATAAAAGGTACAGCAAAATAAATTTTAATTTTTAAAAAACCCCTTCCTGATTATTTCTGTTGAGTGAAAAAAAAGACTTCCAAATACTGTGAGAACAAGCTAGGGCAAAAGAAAATCAATTTTACTTCCTGAGACCAGATTAGCTAAGGGTGACAAAACACAAGAGAACGAAGAAACAACGAAGAACACACATCAATGGAAAAGGGTAAAAAATTACAAATAGCTGGGCCACGACCTCCACTCAAAAAACCTAGACTACAAATTTTTCCATTTGATAATTTAATAAGCCACTTAATATGGGTTTAATGTTCAGCTGCTTTTTCACCGTTATTCAAGAAAGGAACTTCTTGTGTTAGTTTTTGTTTCGTCAGATTTGTAAAAATTGTCTGTTAGACTTTAAACTTTAGTAACTTTGTATAAAAAAAAAAAAAAATCTTATTCCTTCACTGATGACGGCTGAACGGCGTTCTCAACAGAAATTTTTACGATTTTCTCTTTTTTTTCACTGACTGATTTTTACCAGTACCTTATTTTAGTATTTACATTAGACAAAAATGAATAAGAAAACAAAATAATGTATAAGCCTAGAACTGGGCCTATTGAGAAGGAAACATAATAAGAAAACAATTCTTACTTCATAATATGCAGAAAAATTGTAGTGAATACATTTCGAAGACACTAAACCGATTTTTTTTATTTTTCTGCCTTTTTTCGCTGACTGCTTTTTTTCTTTTTTTTCCAGCGTTTACTCTGTTAACAAATCTTTTGAAAAAGTCAATATAGTCTGTTTAGTTTAAAAGGGCGGGCTGTAAACTCAATTTTTCCCAAAAAGTCTTAAAAACTTTTGATTTGGCCACATCCAAACTGACAAGAACTGAAAAATGAAAATGTAAAAAAAAAAAAAAAAAAATCAAATCCAGTTTTGGCAACAGGGGATAAACTGCGATGAATTTTAGGCTAAGGGTGTAGATCCCGAAAGCGTAAGTTAAAAAACAAATCATCTTGCTTTTTTTTATTTCAAAGCAAAAATTACTTTCGGAATAGCTGACGTAATTGTTCATAAATTGTATTTTAGATTCAAAGATGATTATCAAGAAAATATGTTGAATGAATTCAAGGATCTTTTTGGTATAAGCCTATAATTGGCACTGTTAAGAAGGAGATATGTTAAGAAAACAATTCTTACTTCATAATGTGTAGAAGAATTCTAGTTAACACGGTTTGAAGGCGCTTCAATTATATTTTACCCTCCCACCTTCCCCAACGTGCAAATATATAGCCCAAATGATATATTTCACATGTGTTTTTCCGTTTCTTGATTACGTCAACGTTGATTCAATTTAAGGCATGGGAAATATATAAATTGGGCTATATATTTACACATTAGGGGGGGGGGTCAGCCCGTCTTATGGGCTTATACCGTATTTTCGGATAATAATATAATAGAAATCATAAAAAGCTTAAAGGGAAAAATAGAAATCATTTCGGTTTAAAATTTTCTTCCTCTCCATTTCCCTCCATATTTGGGAAAGAAATAAGGTACTAACAAACCAGATAATGCTCAAATTCATAAAGGAAAAAGCAGTAAATTATCAAGACACTATTTATAGTAAAAAAGAGTACGATAAAATACAAATAAAATAACAAATCTAAAAAGAAACAACTGCAAAAAAGTATAATAGCATGAGGGCCCATTATCATAAAGAAACTGTATATGCATCATGAAAAAAAAAACTTACAAGAATGCCCAGCATTCAAAACATAAAAAACATGAAAAATATTTTTATTCTTACGTCAACAAATAGCCCACTTAAGGTTAACAATAGCGGTTTTCCAGAAGGAGACAAGCTAGAACAAAAAAGACACATTCTCGGATTGTTAATTTTATGCTCGATTTCACGGTTTTGTTTACATTCTTACAATTCACCCTCCCCCTTAATTATCTTATATATCTCTTTGCTATATAAAAACTAGGATATATTTATATTGATCGGATCATCACGTTTCCTTCTATTATTACTCACATTTTTAACTCATTTAAAATAGTTTATTTTATCCAATATTCAGCAAACACTCCGGCTAAACTGAATATCTTGAAGTCGATAGAGAGTAACCGATTTCAAAACAGACCAATCGACTGAAAGAACAATAAACAACTATATTATTAGGGCTATATATGTTTCCATCAAAGGAATGGGGCGGGGGCATTACCAGGGCAACGACTATTATAATGGAAAAGGGCATAAAATAAGGAATATAATGGAGCAACTTTTATTTTAGTTTGTTTTGCATATAGCCTAAGGCTATATAGAGGGGAGGGTGGGTATGAATTGCCAAAAACGCGAACAAGTTCATAAAAAGGAGCATAAAATTAGCAATCTAAAAACGCCTCTCTTTTTGTCCTTGTATGTCTCCTTCTGGAGAGCCACTATTCGTAACCTTTGCCAATAGCCATTAATGATTGTCTGCTATTTTGAAAAAATACCAGAGAAAATATAAAATCCGCACTTAAAAAAAAAAAAAATCCGTTACATGACTCCTCTACATCATCAAAAATATCCCTTAAATGATTCAACGGTATCATCGAATAACTACCCTTAAATAATAGTAAACACCACTTACATGATTGCCAAGTGTATATATATTCGTGATAAATAAGCATAAATATCAAACTAAAAAACAGGTTCAGATTCAGAGCATAATCGTTTGCTTTGTTTTTTCAATTGGATTTTTTTTTTTTTAGAAAAATAATATCTACAGATATCGAAGCACCAAGTAAATGAACAAATGATTAAAATAATTATTAATACAAGATTTAAAAAACCAAATACAAAGTTATGTTAAAAAGATATTTGTTTAGTTAGGTAGTCGCATAATCAACTCTTTAGTATTAGCTTTAATTATTATGAATATGAAATCAACTTAAAACTATAGAACTAAATACAAAATTAGAGCATAAGTATGTACTATTTATATAAATACATAATTATAAGCTATCAAACAATATTTTTATATTACAAAATATCATATTTTCTATGACAAATATATAAATTATAATTGTCATAAACTATGACAATAATCCTAAAACTATAACTTACTTTGTAAACAAAAATGGAATCAAATGTCCTAAGTGCATTGCATCAGAGGAGGGGCCACGACCAGTGTACAAGTAGAATTTCTGCCCCTTCTCAACACAATCTAAGATGACGTGAAGATCTCGATGGCTAAAAAATACACCCCGTCTTAGGAGGGGATGAACTTCCTCAACCTTAGCAACTCGTTTGAATCGTTCAATTAGTGAGTCATCTATAGCAGAACAACCAAATTTATCTGTAAAAAAGGATTTTCGAAATAAATATCTGCATGAGATTAATATTAAGTTTTCTAAGAAGTTTTAAAAGAAAGAATAATAGAAATTTTGTTCATGAGAATAATACAAACTCTAATAAAGAACGGTAAAATTCAAACACTAAGCTTGATAAGCCATGTCTTGGCTGTATTTTACAACATGATCATCTTTTAGTTAGGGGACCTCCAATAAAGACTGAGAGTCCCAAGAAATCTAGAGGAAATGGAAACATCCATGCCCACAACTCTAGTCATTTTCAACAAAACAGAGTTAATTTATTGACTGGATTAAATGAATAAATTAACATTATTAATTGATTGAAACATTATGCAAATTGATGAAAGTTCATAACATTTAAATTCAACTGTTGTACGGACACGCGTGCTTTGTTTAGTTATAAATCTAATTAGTGAATTTTAAATATAGTAGGAGAATGAGGTTACGCTGATGCAAGAAGTATTGGCGAAGAAAGAGTGAAGAAGCCAACAATCAATGTGAAGTCAGATGTTGTATTCCTTATAAGACTTGTTTGGCCTTGGTGGGGTTAAGTTTGACAGATCAGTCTAATTGTGTCTTTTGACGGAACTCTTAGATGGATTGTAAGAGAGCAAGGCCGTACCCAGGGGTCTAAATTAACAAAAATTCATATAAACAATTTTTTTTTGGTTTGATCCCCCCCCCTCAAAGAAAAAGTGTCCAACCCACAAAAGCGTAACAAAATGTACAACACTTAACAATCGGAAAATCAGAACAGGGAAAACATACAAGTTCCTAACCATTAGCATTATAACTAGAAAGACCAAAAAAAAAAAAAAAACTGTGGCTCCTCTAAGGGGCAATTTTTGTATCAAGTTACCTGCTTTTTATATTGAAATGAACTGTGCATTCTGGCTATGTCCATTTTTACGTTTACTTTCCTACACTCAGCAACTGTAATTGGCCACACATGAATTAATTTTTTTTAAACCAGAAAGGCCTCTGGTGTTAAACCACACAGGGTATGGGAAAGATCCCCCTGAAAGATAAACAATTTAAAGAATAGCTGATGTCGTTTTCTAGTCTTAAAATTAGAGATTCGGAAACATAATTTTGTACCAGTCCTTGCAGATCCAGTGGCACCAGAGGGCATGGTAGAGCCTGTACCCCCTAGATTTTTTGTCTCCTTCCATAGATTTTAAAAGAATAACTTTTGTGTATAATAACAAAAAAAAACTACCCCACCCACTGATGAATTTTCATGAATTGACACCACTTGGCAGATGCCCATTAAGTAAATGACTCTCCACCTCTAGTTTTTAGACTTATAGTTGCTCCCAATTCTCTGGAGGTCGTAGTAACCAGTATTATAGGAATTCCCCTGCATATGTGATGCATATGCAAGTGTTTTAAAAATCCTAAGAATTTAGGAAGGCCAACCCATCCCATCCCCCACCTCCGCAAGTTCTTACTCACTCCGAGTATTGTTGATAATTATATACGATTTTGCAGAATTTGTTTTTGCTTTTGAAAAGCTATCATATATGGCCTGAGACTAAAAACTAGTTGAAATATATAAAATTTTTTCAAGCATGGGGTAACAAAGAGGAACCACTCTGCTTGGATTATTTTTTTTTTTTTTTTTTTTTATTCTTTCAGGCTTGGTTGTAGAAATGTATTTAAAATCTAGTGATTTACTTAGTAGATCAGCATCATGAAAGAATCTCTTAGCCTATTCAAGTCTAACCAAATCGTACAGGTTTGAACATACCCCCCCCCCCCTTCCCCCAAAAATTTTGGGCCAGCTAGTTGAAAGGGAACACAAGTGCATATAAATAAATTTTTGATGTGTCTTATATATTTTTTTTTCTTTTACTCTATCACCCTGAAGAAAAATTGTGGATATGCCCCTTAAGCTCAGAATTTAACAGGTTTTACTTAATTGTATACTTAGATTGATCTTCCATCTTCTTTTATTTTTCTTAATTTACATTAGTTGAACTAAGTTTTATAGCTTATTTTTACTTACAGTCTGTTACCACAAACTGTCTGAAAGAATCTCTTAGTCCATTCAATAGAAAACGATTCTTATTTTAACTAATGTTAAAGCACCAAGGACAGTGAAACCCCCATCCTTTTCTATGAAAAAACTTATACAGCTATGAGTGTCTTGAAACATTAGAAAAAAAAAATAAAAAATTGGGATTAATAAAGAAGATCTCTATATTCAGGTATCTAGTTTTTGGTAGCAGTGGAGCCAAATAAATAAATAAAAAACGTTGCAAAAAAAAATCAACATAAACAAGCTAAAAACATGTGGCACCAAACAGCTTAAGAAGGCGTGGCTTTCCTTTGAAGGTTTACCTGTTTCACAGAATCAACAGATTGTTGATGTTTGAATTATCACAGATGAACAGTGTTGTAAATTTAACCAGTTATTTTTGCTTATTTATTCTCAGAATGTAATGTGGCAATACAGATGGAAATGGGATACTACCCTGAAAACTACATAAGTCTGAAACAGCCAAAATAAAAATATGAACATCAGAGCTTTCAGATAAAATAGTCCTATAATTTGTTCCAAAGCAACAAAAAAATGTTCTATCTTGATGCCCTTGGTACTTTAAGGTAAAGGTTGATAGTCCTTCCCATTCCATGATAGGGCATTCCTTGTTGGGCAATTGTTACACTTGAAGAAAACATTTAAAATTAATATTAACTTACTTATGAGCTTGTCATAGTCAACTCCTTTCATAGATGAGGTATGAACATTCCATGGATCCACAAAATCCTCTACTGCATTTTGCCCATTTTGATCTGCAGCAACCAGTGGTTTACCTGTAGAAGTGTCAAGTACATCTTTTTCAGATGCCATTGTACTGTAAATTCAAAATATTTTGTTAACAAAACCTGACATTTTCTATTGATTTTTAACTGATATATTTGGTATGTTCAGAAACAATTGGGTATGAAAGTTAAATTTATATATATGTGTATTGCCTATGGACAGGTAGGGGGGGGGGAATACTGCCTAGGATGTTTCAAAGCTCCCTTGCTGCCCCCTACCAGGTAAACTTAAAATATTATTTTAACAAACCACTTTCATGTTTTTATCCCCCAGGACAGAATCTTCCCCTTTAAAAACTGACTACCACCTCCTCAAACAGTCAGACCTGTGTACACCTTTTTTATGAATATTTTTCATCAAAACTTTCACCTTATATTTGTAATACTTGTGGGCAATAGTGTTAATGTTTCTTTAACAAAAGGAGGAGAGGGAAATTTCTTTTGATAAAAATGTTTGTTATTATTATTCATAATGTTACAAGATTTTATGTTTGACATATATTTCTATTATCTCTGAATAACTGACAAGAAAAAAATCCATTGGGGCTTCTTGTTTAGCAGCAAACTAGATAGTGATGATAGTGCACTCACTGGTAACCTGCACTGCTTAGATCACTTCTGTTATTTCTCATTTAAAATATATTTAACTATTCCTCTTTTTCTTCTTTTATTCCACCACACATCCAATTTTCTTTTTTTCCACCCTAGAAATTGTTTTGCATCTTCATTGAAATCAAAACTTGGGAATTTAAATAGAAATTCTTCCCATCCACCCTCCCATATATTTTTCCAATTCCATTCCTCACAAACGATACATAAAGAATAATCATCAGGATAGCCAGAGCCCAGAAAAGGTACAAAACAAGAAAACACAGGGAAATTGGCAGAGGTATGCAAAGGCTTAAATCCTTGCCCAAAATGCAATTAGGAAACTGAAATCTGAACATGAGGAGCAGCTTGCCACAGATATTAAGGCAAACCCCATATCCATTTAGAGACATGTTCTTGCTAAGAATCCTAACCATTTCTGATCACAAACATTACAGATTAACCCACTCAGCCTCAGTAGACAAGGCTAGTGAATTGAATACCCAGTTTAGCTCTGCTTTCACCATCTGATCTTGTCTAACTATCCCTGCAGCACCTGCAGATTTAATACTTGATCCAATACCAGAATTGTCAGTTACTGAGGAAATGGTCTTAACTAGCCTTGATAAGCTTGGTGTTAACAAACCCAAATGAGGAATGACAAAAATCAGCAATGAGCAAATGAAATGCATCCAAGTCTTCTCAAGGATTGCTGAAATGTTCTCAGTTCTCCCCTGTGTAGACTGTTCCAGCTGTACCAACAAAATGGAGAACTACCATCAGATTGGAAAACATCCTATATCACACCAATCCACAAAAAAAGCCCCATCATGTCAAAAATGACTGTCCCAACCACATTGCAATTATAAAGGTGCTCAAGAGATATATCAGCAAAGCTGTAATTCAGCACTTTGAAACTAACAACATACTCACTTCCCCTCAACGTGGCTTTGGATATATAGGATCATTGATAACTAACCTACTACAGGCATATGAGTATGTCATATCATTGTTGGATAAAAATTTCTCTGTCAACATGGTGCTTCTAAAATGCACAAAAGCATTTGTCTGAGTTTGTCATGAATTCCTCACCACCAAACAAAAGCAGAAGCTGTTGATGAGGTTATTTTCCAGTGGATACAGAGTTTTCTTTCAGAAAGAATGCAACTTGTAAGAGTTAAATACCCTTAAGAGTTCATTGCTGTCATTTCTCCTCATCTACAACTGTTTTAAGCAGCATTTGCTATGGGACCATTTCTTGGACCAAGTCTCTTCAACTTCAATATAAATGATGTAACCAACCTTCTCTCAAACCTCTTCACTCTTTATGCTGATGATTCAAAACTTATTGGTAAAGTAGCTACACCCTCTGACCTGCAATTTATCCAAAAGGATCTTAAAATTTTTATTCTTGGGACTTGGGCTGATACATGGCTCCTCTCTTTCAATGCTGACAAATGCCAGTTAATCCACTCTGGCAATCACAATCTACATCACCAGTACCATCTCCAAGGTAACCCCCTTTCTGCAGTAGTTTCTGAAGAAAGAAATCTTGGAGTTGTTGTTGATCATCAACTTAAGTTCAGCACCCATATAAAATCTGTATTGTTGTCTTCCCTCCAATCTCTCAGAAAGATCAAAAGAACATCTCCAAAAGATGCCCGAAAGTATTTAAGAAGCTCTACAAGGCACTAGTTTGCCCACCCCTAGAGGTTGGAATGTTCCTGGTGTCACCCTACTCCAAGAAAACAAAGAAAGACTAGAAAGAGTACAGCAAAGAGCAATCAAAGTGATTGAAAGCCTCAAACAAATGCCATATCTTCATACATACACATATGAGCATTTACATACTTTGATGCTGATTACTCTTACATGCTAGAGGAAATATGGCAAAATAATTAGGCCTGCAACATTATTTCCAAAAATATTCTTCCTGATCTCCTTGTCCCCACTGGAACATTTTGTAATTAGAGAGCATTCACAAAAAAAAATCTTCAACAATTACTCTTCAATCCAATAAATAAGCCATTTCTTTAGCCAGTAAGTAACAAACTTGTGGAATCAACTCTCTGAAGATACAGTGGCTACTGATTTGGTGGGTGCATTCAAGCAAAATCCTGACAAAGAATGACTACAACAGGAGTACATGCAAAATGTAATCTAACCTAACCAAAATACCAACTAAATATTTACTAAGATATAGCTTTCCACTGAGCTGAAGCTAATTGTCTGTGTATACAAATAGCAATAAACTGCTTATTGTCTGATTTTATAGATCCACATTCTTGTGTGTGTAGGCTACTACCTAACAGGTAAGTACCAAAATAATATTTGGTACCTCAACTCCTTGATTTTTTGCAGGCATTCAAAGTCATAGTTGCAAAGTTTACAAATAGATGGTAATAATGCAACTTTTAGGAAGCAATAGTATTCTAAGATTAAGGGCTCAAAATGTAATTTCCTTCAGAAAGGGTGATCATTGAATTACAAAAGAGCATAAAGGAGGAATCAAGTGATCTATTCCCTCCTATTCTAGTGAAATTATTGGAATGACATATTTACTGAATTCTCAAAAAGAGCCAGAAACCTGTTGAAAATGATATCACTTTTGTTTTAGGATGATTTCAGGCACTTCTTAAAATTAGGTTAGGGTTTAGCACCTTTGAGGGCTCAAAATTTGATTTATCCCCAGAAGCAATAACTGAATTATGAAAGAACAAAAAAACCTGAGGTGATGTATTTACTTTCATCCTTGCAAAATAATGTTTAAAACTGCATATTTAACATAAACAAGTGGCAGATGGCAAAATTCTTGGGGAATATATAATTTGGGCTATATATTTGTACAGATAAAGTAGGCCTGTAGTGGAAGAATCCTTAAAATGTGTTAACTATAATTTTCCAGCATATCATAAAGTAAGAATGGGCAATGTTTATATCAATAGATTATTTGGTAAAATTCTAGTTAATTGACTTCTTGCTATCTTGGAAAGGGTTTAGGCTAGGAAAATGAAACTTTCAGGGATGAATCTACAGACTAAAGTATGTCCCAGGAAAGTATTTTGAAGAAACAACCTCCACTCCTCCTCCCTCCAGAGGGCCCTGACCTTTGATGACCTTTAAAAGTATGTGTGTAATAAAAGTGAGACCTTGCAAAATAGATCTTCTGCTTAATTGAAGTACAAAAAAATTGTTTTCAGCTTCATAACTTTGCTGAATTCCATTTTATAAGGTTTTAAAGATGTGTAAATACATTTCCTAAATTTTGAAAAAAAAAAAACATTGATGTGGCTCAAAATTCTACTCAAATAACAGGAATTGCATTTTCAGAACTAAAGGCAGAGAAAAAGCAACTAGTGACTGAAAATTAAGGTAAAATGTTGTTTTGTCAAAATTTCAATAGGTATAGAGACCTGTCATGTAGGCAAATTTCAGGGCCCTCCAGATGAAGAAGGAGTGGAGGTGGGCACTTTAAAATACCTTCCCGGGATATACTTTAGCCTGTAGACCATCTCCAAAAGTTTCATTTTCCTAACCTAAGCCCTTTCCGAGATAGCAAGAAGTCATTTTACCAGAATTTTACCATCCCTTGAAAACTTCCCTCCGATGGACATTCTCCCCGGGGGAAAATCACCCCAGCAGAAAGTTCACGCACCCCCACACCTGAAAAGTGTAATTGGGGCTATACTTCCCAATAAAAAAAACTATACGTAAATGGTTGTAAAAGTTTCATGATTTACAGATTTAAAGACCTTTCCCCAGGGGCTGTGGGTGGTCATGATATCTCCAAAGGCAAAGTTATTCGGCCTTTCAACCATGCTGAACCAAATGGTTATCTCAAAATTTTGATCGGACGATTTTGAGAAAAAAGGCATGGGAGGGGACCTAGTTGCCCTCTAATATTTTTGGTCACCTCTAGGACTTTTAATTTCCGTTCGAATGAGTCCACTCCCGATATTTTAGGACCATTGGGTTGATACGATCGCCCCTGGAAAAAAACACTTCTTCTGGTAAAAAAAAATACAAAATTCCACATTTATGTAGATAGGAGCTTGAAACCTCTACAACAGGGTTCTGATATTCTGAATTCGATGATGTGATTTTCATTAAGATTCTATATTTTTAGGGAGTGGTATATTTTATCAGGTGCATAGCCTTTGATTGGTAAGACTGAGTTTAATGAAACTTGTACATCTGAAATCAACATAATATGTCGATTCTTTTGATATATCTATTGGTATCAAAATTCTGCTTTTTAGAGTTTCGGATACTATTGAGCCGGGTCGCTCTTTACTTACTGTTCTTTACCAAGAAAAGTTTGATGTGATAAATAAATTGCATCGTATCAAAAGTAAATAAAGTGCTGGGTAAATTTAATCTGTACATAAAATTATAAGAAAAAACAATAATGCGGTAAACTTTGGGGCGTTTGGAATAAAATGTATGCAAAGTTATGG
>JAAAKL020010493.1:0-14317 GCA_010016065.2 Carybdea cf. marsupialis auct. non (Linnaeus, 1758) | reverse complement strand
AACTAGAGGCGTTTGAATTTCAAAAGTCTCTGGTCACAACCCTAAGTTACGAACCAGCATTAAATAATAGAGTTTTGTTAGAGAGATTCAAAAATTTGAAACCTGATATCTCCGTGTTGGGAAAGGAAATCACTCTCAATTTTGGCCATTGGTGTTCTTACTAATAGGGTAGCATGAATATTGAGTTTTCCCCCCATACCTCAAACACTTTCGAAATCGTGACGTCACACCTTCCCACCGCATAAATCTATCGAAGAACTAAGAGATGTAATTTTCCTGTTTCGGTATCACTCTCTGCCCTTTAGAACTACAACAAATACAAAAGAAGTGCGATTTACACAAACACTACAAACTAAGATTCCTCTGTTAAGTAGAAAACCCGCAACAATGGCTAAGTCGTAAATCTAATGTCTCACCATTGATGCTGTCGACTTCCTAACCTTGACTTACTAACATAACTGGCATGCCATACCTGTAACTTCAGATTATCAACTATCATAGTGCCAGATTATAGTGTCATTAGTAATTACTATTTCAGACAAAGAAATACGCCAACATACAACGTCCTTCCGCCAAAGAACGGATTCCCTTTTGAAAAAAGACAGGTTTCTTTGAACTCACTTTAGATTGCCTCAGGTAATCTTTTGCAGCTTCAATCTTCCCCGCCTGCTTGGCCTTCAGAGCTTCTGCTTTAAATTCCTTTTGTCGTTTAAGTAAAAACTGTAATTCCTTCTCATTTCTGCTAAGGGTTTTATTAGCCTGAGCCTACGATACAAAACAAAAAGGTGGTCAATACAAAGCTTTGTTTTCTGATGGTTCTTTTGTGGCATACTCAATCTCGAGCGTAGCCCATTGCCAAGCCAGAGTGAGCAATGTCCTGGGAAGAGAGCACGATTAAAGGGGTGGACTCCCATTGCCCTACCCAACCGATAGTCTTTGTATCGGACTAGGCGGGATTCGTACCCACAACCTCTGGCAGGTGAGTCCGACTCCTGAACCACTAGACTACGGCGGCTCAAAGACATACAAAGTTATTGTAATCAAATACACGGATTTTTGCTTTAACTAAGCCCTTTGGATTGCAAGGTAAGTGAGTTGCCTTTCTTCTGGTATCATAAAGGAGTTCAAGCTAACGCATCCTCAGCTGATAGTAAAATAGCCCCGATAGTTATATGCTCTCTGTGGTCTAACAAATTGGTATAAGGCCATTATTGACAGAAAATAAGCAACGATGGGGCAATGGCTTCTTAAAGATTGGTATTGTTTCGTTTTGACAAAGATCGCTCTTACATTGGAAACGTATAGAAACGAATTATGAGGGATGTCATCAGTGAAAAAGTGAAACGTAAAACAGGGAAAGAACGTGACCAGTACTTCGAACGGGGGCGGGGCATTAGACATGCCTCCTTCAAGACACGGCAATAAATTAGATTGTAAAATTTTTCAAAAAGACAGATGTAACTTTTATGTGACTGAATCTGATTATTGTCGGGAAACGGTTTAAACAGTCGTTCACATAGGTAAAAGGTCTAACTTTTCTGACACGGGAACACGCACACCTTTTACAAATTGATGCCTCAGACGTTCCCTTCTTGGCGTGCCTTTACTTCGGCAACACCTATGCACGCCACTTAAAATGACATACCCTCCAGTAAGGTGCCAATGTTTTCCTTTACATTCAATATCCAATGTCCACCTTGTTTTATGAATTGAAAGACAAAACCTTGTCGTACTGCAGTGCAAAGAAATAAACGCAGTCCTACAACAATTACCCACCTTGAACACGAACTCTTATCGTAGGATAGCAAATGAACGCGAAACGTAGTGGCGAAACCTTTTCTATCTAGAAAGCGAAATATCGTCATACACTAGTACAATAATAAAGTACGTGGCCGCGCAACAGTTTGTCAGTTGCAAAACCAAACACTGTACTAAAATAATACACGAGATGGAAACTAGTTTCCGAATTACACGATAAACTCCGCTGAACAACAATAAAAGAACGTGTCAGATCCAGTTAACCGTTATAAATAACGGTAAACCTTATTTCAATCACTAAAAGATAGCTCTTTTTCACAGGCAATTAACAGAATGGATATGAATCATAAAGCCGTGCCGTTACGGATAGTGGCTTCGAAACATGATAATTTGGGTTCTATGAGTTGCGACCTTTGTAGCAAGATGGTCCACTACTTTTGTGACAACCTCCAGAATACATGAAGAGTGTTTGTCACGATGTAGCTTATCACCAAAACAGTAATCTTATGCAATAGCGGCTCACCGGAGGTGAAGGGGTTGTATCGGCGGAAGCCTGTACCTCGACTGGTCTTGGAGGAGTGACCTGCTGTACGACTGGCGGCGATGCTGTGACTGGCGCTGTGTTTCCTGGTGGTGCTGCTGCTCCGGGCAGTGGGGGGAATCCTGTGAGAGAGTGCGAATTAATTTAAAGAATTATGTTTACGTCTTTGTTTTCATTTAGTTCCATACAATTCCTTCATACTAGATACAACTAGCACCTTAAAACTAACAAAGAAAAGACAGTCATCTGCCAAATAGTAACCATAGTACGTTCCCGTGTTTAACCAACTCGAGTGCAAACAATACTAATTGCATTGAAAAAAGGTCAATATGTGAGCGGCTACAAAATTGATCATAGTTCTGAACAGACTAGACATGGTGTTGTTAGGTTGCAAGCTTTTTCGTATCACACTCATCAGAACCGAACGTCATAAGTACATACAAAGAGCATCGAAAAAGTGGTGCGAAACAATATGATTGGTTACATACATGGACACACAGGGAACACTTACAACAATTGTACGTCGTATCATAAATTTTTATCTAAGAATGTTTTCTGTATTACAACAAGCTAGGTCGGACATTCATTTACGTATCTTTGAAACAATTTTCATCAAAAGAAAAGAGTCACATCTTTCCCGCCAAAAAGACTTTGTAATAGACGTACGATTGCTTTAAGTATTCCGGATTTTGTTACAACTAACAATCTTTTAAAGTTGACACTGATAACAAGCATGATTTTTAAAAAAATGTCAATGCTCTATTTTTACCATCCACGCGGGTTTACTATGATGTAATAAAGATCCCCCATCGCAACACAAACTTCATGAAAGTAGTTCGTTATCGGAAGAGCTTGCATTTCACTTTTCGTATGTCTCATGCATGTCTCATGAACCCTTCATAGTCCCGAAAATATCTCACTCTACGTAATATAGTACGAACTACCTTCTTCTGATAATGATAGCAAAATAACGCGAATTCCAAAAGGTCATAGAATCTGCGAATATGACGGTAAACTACAGCTCCCGATAGATTTCGGTGAAGAAAAATAGCTGCCCTACCCGCAGGACGTGCTCGGGAGGAACTAAGCCAAGATAAAGAAACTCCCTTCTTATGGTCTTTTAATGAATTCGGTGGATGTCTGCACTTACATGCATTAAGGTTGAGTAACTCGAACCATTCTTATGTAGTCTTACCAGTCATATCTGAATACCAAGTATTCTTGCAACTCGTGACATTCAATACCCTCATTCTCACCACTTGAATCATCCTGGTGCCGGTTTAAGGATTTGTTAAATATGTACCGTAATAAAGCGAGCCATGAATAGAGGAAATAACGAAAGAAAACGAGCATTACAAATTGGCACAAGTGTTTGAACAGGGCTTGAAGGCAAGGAAGTTGTTCTTTTCTCATTTTTTCACTAATCAATGTCATCAGTGTGGAGCAGATCTAATATCACCACTTATACAGTTGAATCACAAGAGGATGATGAACTATAAAAATAAATGATGGTACAAATACCTACAGCAAATCCAATCAAAGCCCCGGCATAAGGCGGGTGAACACTCGAAAGATACATTTACGACACGAAAGAATGCAATTGAGCTGCAAAAAAGCGACATGCACTACCGTGAGCCATTTTAAATCTATATCTACAGAGAGTATAAGAAGGAATATTAATGCAGATAAGACAATAAAAATTGAAAACACAGAGGTTTGAGCAACAAGGAATTACACTGTTTACCTGCTGAACTATAAAATAGAAAAATAAATGACATACCTGGTGGTGCTGGAAGCGATTCAGCATCAAATGGCCTCCCCGCTTTATGAGCCTTAATAGCATCTTGATATTGCTAGAAAATTAAAGAAACAACCCCGAAGCCGCACATATTAATTCAGTACTGCCTTCAACATGATTTTCACGAGTAAATACACATGAATATCACCTGTATAAGAGAGCAATTCTTATAAAAATGGCGTATCCAAAGCAGTATTCCGCATATAACAAGGGCATCTTTATACCAGTGGAATTTGTTTACCAGGGGCGTTTGTGTTGCAGCCACACAGATATAACAGGGGCATTTGTATAACACCGCAAAATGTTTACAACTGTGGTGTCTGTGTAGCGGGTGTTCCAACAGACGCAAAAAGGAATAACTATGTGGATGCCTTAGAGAATAAGGTCGTCCTGACTTCAATAGTTGCCGCCGCCATTTTCATAGTTGAACAGTTACTTCACAAAATTGTATATGATTAGCGAATCCAGCTCTGAAGTGCGGCAGTAAACCGTTTTCCTAACATATTTTTCAGTAAACCGTTTTCCCAACACATTTCATTGCCTTTCAAATCGGTACCTGTTTGTACAATTTTTAATGCTGTTGTTTCCGTTTTCGAAATTGCTCTACTCTGCTTACTTTGCAAGAAGCGAAGGAGAGAAAATGAATTTCATTTAACAGAAATACAAAGTTGATTGGTCATCAATGTTTCCATTACTACATTCGCCATCGTCAGGAGGAAAACCCTGAAAATTGAATGTATGAATTAACGATAACAAAAGAAATGACACATATGAACGTTTGTGACGTCTCGCTCTTCATTGGTTGGAGAGAAACAAAATTTACAAAATTACCAAAATCTTCCTAAACGGAATGAATTGCACATAAAAACCACTTCGTATAGCAATAAAAAGTAAGGGTCCATGTGTAAGTGTGAGTATGAAAGGGTGGGTGTCATAAGTAGATTCTAAATAAAGAACAGATTAACTAATGAAGTTTAGTAACTCCCGCTTTGCAATAAAAAATTTTATGGTAGAGTCGACTTAATTTTGCAAGTAGTGACTGTTGATCTAGATATTTTTCTATGCTCTTACTTTCTTAATGGAACAAAGCCCAGCTAAAATAAAAAGTATAAGGTAACAGGAGAAACGTGTTTATGGCAGCTTTTCGTATTTGTCTGGTGCCGACAAATCAAACGTTAGACTGCTTTTCAAGAAGACAGTTGTTCCGGAAAGCAAAAAATGGTGAGTGTATTACTCTTAGCTGGTTCTTCCCTTCTGATGTCCTGCAGCTCACACACACCTCGCACTATCATAATCACAATTAAGCAATGTGACACTAACTAAGCTCTAAAGAAATAACTTGTAGTACTTACTTTTACAATTCTACCCATACGTCGCGCCTTGCTACCATTTCCTTCAGCTTTGGCCTGTTCTGCGGATGCGTTATACTTTTCTAACCTTTGTTGCAGGGCTTCTAGCATAGACGTTGGTTCCGATGGGCCAGAAGCACCTTCTTGTACTGGCACTTCTGCGGGTTGTGTTTCTAATGATTTACTCGATGATTCTTCGTGTTTCTGTTTTGCAGATTCTGTTGCCAATGCTGCCAAGGGTGCAAAAATAATGAGACCTTTACTGGTAACAAAAACCGGTGGAAATTGTAGTTAACAGGGGGACTCAAAGAGGTACGGTCCTACTTAAGTCGGTACGGCATTTAAAAGTTAAACTGAGCTGTATGCAAAACAAAATTCATATTTAACTTTTATCCGCGCAAGGACAACAGACAAAACACATCGTGGCTGGAATCTGAAGACTGGGCTACATAAAATGTGATCATTAAACGATAGAGTTCTTTTCAACTTTAGTCCGCGACAAGCTGTCTCAGTGGCGGCAGGAGCTCACTAACAGAAGGAAGAGGGAGGGGAACTTTGAAACGGACGTTAAAAATTCTTTCATAATGTTCATCGACTGTTGTTTACATATTTCACATGTAGGGAGGGCGGGGAGAGCTTATGCGGCAATGCACATATTGCACACAATCAGATGTCAATCATGCACTACTAAACAGCATTTGTTACAAATTACAGAAAGTAATTGGATGTTCAAATACCGCTCTCTTCCGACCACAACTAATGTGCAATATCTCAACCTTTTTGGCTGGTTTTGTATAGCGGGTTTTTTCAACCTAGTACATGTGTCGCAATGGAAAAGGTTGGAAAACGCTGCTAAACTAACTTGAATTCCATCCAGTCTCCGTGACGGCCTTAACTGTTCCTTTTCTGAAGATGAAGCATGATCACAAAAGAGAGCAACTTCATTAAACAGTAACAGCCAGAATACAAGAACTCATTGCGGCGTATCTCTAACAATGCAAATTTCGAAGCGATTTCGAGAAGAGAGGATATGAAATGATAAGTTTGAAGAGATACTGGAGAAATAGAATGTTATCAGCGGACTTCACCAAGCTCAGTTGTTAGAACACACGCAGAGAATACATGGAGCACGGGTTCGATACCCGTTGATGACATACTTTCCCATTTTCTAGTATCTCATTTAACTTAAAGCAAATTTCAGAGTTAGTCTTAAATTCACCTACACTCACGTATCCTGATGATCATAATGATATTCGATATTCCATCGGTGTATATTATTACTTTTTCATTAAATCAGGTGGCTGGTCTACCCAGTTCTTGCAATAAAGCAGCCTATCATCTAATACAAAATATTACTCGATATTTCAAACACTTTGATATACTTCTTATGCCTCACAGTACTTCGAAAGCAATATTTCAGAATGACGATTTACTCACCGCAAGGAAACATTAACTGGTCAATAGCATTATGAATCCGTCCATACGGTTAACACCTACAAATATTTAGCCGCAGCTAACTAAGTAACTAACTAGAACTATTTCTTACCTAATAGGTCCCCTGGTGGTGGTGGAACAGCGCTCAGATCTACCTCTTCCCCATTCTCAACAGACGAAATAACGGAATCAAATCGCTGAAACACAAATACTTAAGCATTACAACAGCATTCTATGTTGTTAACTTACTAGGTATTTCATATTAGTGATTCTATTTTTCTGAAAATGTAACATCAAATTTGGATGCTAAAACATATCCTTATTTGCTCGCATGTTAAATCAATGTGATATCCGATTTCTGGAGTATAGGACCGGACCATGTTTCATCATTATCATAATTACAGCAATCTCTGAAAATTGTCATCATATTCTTGCCAGTGCGAGGCTGGTAATGTTGGCCGCAAGACTTAACGACTAGTTGACAGAATCAAACAACATCTTCCTTCTTTTCTTAGCCAAGCATGAACTTCTACACGGAAAGAGTCCCCTGCGGTTTCAAAAGCCGCAAGCAATACTAAGCGGTGTGACTCTGCCATACGTCTCTACTTGCTCAAAACTCAGACTGTGCGACAATGTATACGGATGATCATTTCCGCGTTATAAGTACAGCAAGGCCTGCTATTCAGCTAGCCGTTCTGAAATCAGTTCACATAAAGTAGGAAAACTATTGCTTTGCAGACAGAACGATTTTTTCATTTTATTGGGCCTTTTCGATTAACTACATAGTTCTATGGACATTGATTAGTAGAGACAACGACAACCAAACAATAGAAATTATTATTGGCTATGTTAATAATACAACTGGATATAAGTCTAATCCAACCTTTTCGTGTTCCATTCTGACAATTTTTCACTCTCTTCTAAGTACAAAATGGTTACGCTATTTCGTGCAATTTCTTAATGTTTTTTATGAAAACTAGGATCATGAAATGCAATGTAAGATGTATCAGCATCAGGGTTCCAACGCGACACGATAAATGTCAACGTAGCTTAACAACGAGTATCGGAAGGTTCGAATCTGTTTTTTACTTAAATCGAAAATTCTGCTGGCAATCACTTGATAGTTGCCAAAATATTTAAATGTCTGAAGGAAACGACCATCCTCTAAAATTTCGTATGCTTAATCGTACGGGGTACCAAAAAGAGGCGTGGGAGAATTTCAAAAATCTGGGAAAAAGTTTCAAACGCAGGTGGTGACCAATTTTCTTTCACTTCTTATCATGATGAAAACTCTTGTTGTTAACGAGAAAACAACGGCGATGGAAGTTGCAAAAATTATTTTGTTTGAGCAGAAAGCAGACCAAAAAGGTTTTGTATAGAAAAGCGTATACATGATAACATGGCAGTCAAAAAAGACAGTTGACCTTCCAAATATATATCGCATTTTAGCACAATGCAAAAAGTGTAAAATTATGTGCAGATAACATGTCCATGGCATATTTTGAGAATACTTGGAAAGCGCGCTGCATAGACATCAACGTTTGCACATTTATCAAATGATTGCAACATGGAAACGGCGGGCCAGAAATATTTCATCTAGGAAGAAGAAATGAAGGCAACATTCAGCGGGGAAAGAAAAAAAATCAAATAACAAAGGAAGATAAGAACATAAGCGAGTAAGGACAAAAATCGGCATGTTTTAAAACTCACTGCAACACATACCTTTGATATACCTAAGAGTTGCTTTGCAGATCCGATATCACCTTCTTTTTTCTTCTGTAAAGCAGCATGTTTGTAGGCATCCCTCCTTGTGGTCAACATTGTCAGAGTCTCTGGATTTACCTAATCAGTGAAATATGAAAATCCCATTTGAGAAAAAGTACAAATATTCACAGGATTATTGAAAAATAATTTATACATATCTGGGTAATAAAAATGGTGACTGAGTGGTACTTGATATTGTACCACCTTTTAACCACTATCCGATGGCTTATTCTTTACTATAGTTAGTGGTAATATTTCTTGGAGAAGCAAACGCGCGTCAAAAATTAAACGTATCAGTATTAATTGTGACTGACACCCGGTTGTATCAGATAGTATTACACGAGTATTCCTTTCAACAAAACACTTTGGGGTCGTACCTTTCGAAATAAGAATAAGTAATTAATAGTCAGGCTGAATACTACAAAGAATACAGCTATGAGAGTGATTTAACCTATCGTATAAAGGAAACAAAAACAGCTTTAAACAGTGCGATTAACAACATTATAAATATTATTTCCAGGCAACTACTTCTTCCAAAAACAGTGGAAACAGTTTACATCATGTACAGTTTAGTTCTGTAATGCTAGCCTACCTTATTGCAGTATGAGGCGAGGGGGGACTTCTACCTGCATAACATATTAGCACCAGCAAGTGAAAATACGTAAAACTCTTAAATAGATATTTATTAGCTGCCTAATTTCCTACGGTGGTGCCATATTCTTTAGAACTTTTGCCACCATGAAGTTACACGGTCTTCTATCTAAAGTCTGCAGTGGCAGTCTAACAGGTGTCTGATTACTTCGTACCACTCTCACACCACCATCCAAATACTTCTATCATTGTCTTCTCCTTGCTCTCATTCCATCCGGCGTACGCGTTAGCACCACACCCTCCATCTCTTCATAATCTCTCTTAGTACTTCTTTATTTGCTTTTCGTTTCATCCAATATCTTCTCAACATCCTTACTCAAAGCCACATCTCTGCTGTTACCAGCTTTCCTTACATTTTCTTGCTTAGAGTCCAAGTATCCGCCAAATACAACTGCGCTGACCACATAAATGTCTTAATAAATCCTTTTTTGATTTTCGTAGATATCGCTCTACTTGTTAAAACTGCCGTCGATGTAGCATAGGAGCTAAAGAGATGAACAGTGTCACGTACATACGTCATGCGAAGGTAGAAACATTGACAGCGAGCTCGATATAGGCGACATGGTACATTTACAAATTTATGCTCTCTTCTACGCTAAGAACGTCTATCTACATGGTAGGTTCAATGTCGTGGGGGTGTGCTCTTATTGTTCACTTCTAATTCATTCCCAACAACACGTTGATTCGTAGTTACAGTGGTATATATGTTGCTGTCAGAATTGGAACTAGTAATCTAACTAGTGAGTAACATGCAGCACTTGCGTGGTAACGGGCCCTGAATGTTAAGCGCCCAAAAGATACCTCTGTGCTAAAACTCCCAATGACGTCAGCTTCCCCCACGTCTCAACTTCTTAGTGAAAGCCCTCCTCTTCCTCCTCTATGTAATTTAAATTTCATCTTCATAGTAGGTTTTGTGCCATGGTGGTGTGCGCTTGTTGTTCAATTATGTTAAATATCCTGGTATAAAACCACTGGTACTTACAATGAAACATACATTGTCACTTGTAAGAGAACTGGTACAGAGAGTGGTGAATTTCATATCTGGGTTACTGATAAAACTGTTCTAACGGATACTTCAACTGGTTAGAGAAATGTCTTTGAAAGAATCGCTTCCGAAGCTACACAGTAGGAAATAAACGAAACATTTTAAGGGTAGTAATATAAAAAACATGTCCTTAAAAAAAATGCGAAAAAGTACCTTTTTAGCCTGTTGAGCAGCAGGTGTATCATCTGCAATTGAACAAAAAAGCATGGCTGAGTATGGTCATAATAAGCGGTATGAAACTAACTTTGAATAACTAACATAAAAAATGGACACAGAAAATATCTAATGAGCTAGTACGATAACCCAACTGATAAAAATTAACAGAGCGTGCCATCGTACAACAAGATGCGGGACAATTCACAAGCATCAGCTCCTACAAGGACACAACAGACTCGGGTTTCAAAACCCAAAATACCACTAAGCAATGTGACTCTGCAATAGGGCAGCACTTGCTAGAAAGCCACAATTGTGACCGCTTTTGAACAGTAGGTAAAGCTAGGTCTACTTTTAACTTGGCTGTTCTAGAATCCGTCCACATTAAAGAAAGAAAACAGCTGCTTTGTGGACAAAAATGAATGCATATGTGCTATTTCTTCAATCTTAAAAGTAGCCTTCATTGATTTTTTAAAGAAAGATTTTGAGTCCTAACTTCCCCCATCCTCCCTATGACAAAGCTCGAAAGCTTGTAGAATGTCTTGTTGAACTTTTTGAATTTTATATATATACATATATGTAAATAAAGATTATATACATATATATATGTCTATGTACATATATATAGCAGCTAATGAATAAAATACATCTATTTGCATACCTTGTTTAGCAGGTGTGGGTCTTGGTGCAGGTATCGGTGTTTGCCTTGGAGATGGTACTTGTGTTCTAGGTGCTGGCACTGGTGCTGGCTTGGGTGTTGGCTCTGGAACAGGTGTTGACTCAGCTGGTGTAGGTGTTGACTGGCTGGGTGCACTAGATATGCCTCCTTTAACAACCACTGGTGGAGGTATATCATCTTCATTCACTGGTTTACCGTTCCTTGCTAATTTCAGGAGTCTTTCTATTTCCTATTAAAAAATAGAACATTTATCATCATCTAAAGGATCTTATGATTTGTGGGATCATAAAAATCAAGTGGAAGAACGAGAGCAGGAATGTTGGAATCAGAACTAGATGGATCTTACATAGACGAGAAAAATTCTTTAGGACGGACATCTGACAACATTTAAGTGCAGACTGGTAGAAGACCTAGAAAAGGAATTATTTCAGACACCTCTAACACATCTGTGATGATTATACTTCATAATGTAATATCATGTTAAATCCGTACTTTCAGATCCTGGCCATCTCTATCACAATAACAAGATCAGGAAATAACAAATGTCTATTTAAGATGAGGATCATCTCTAGGTGAGCTTCTTCTTTGGTAATGGTACCACTATACTACGCCTTGCAAAGACTATCAGGTTATCACTTGATCTGAGCTAAAGTTCCACTAGGTCTTGAAATTGCTTAACCTTACGCAGACCTCCTATTCAAGGTACCTGTGATACTATGTCTAATCACTGGAAGTAACTGTAAAACTCCTGATGTTCAACCGGTCAACGCTCCTGCCTAGCATATGACATATACTACATCTCACACTCCCTTGGCTAAACATGACGCCCCCATGGCACAAGTAGAGAAAGTCGACCTCCCTGCAGCATCTTGAAAGAGTGTGGAAGTTTATTGTCGAGTGTTCCACTTCTAATAATGATGCAAGCTACACAGAAACACATTAAAAGATATGCTTTTTAAGGCCTACAGGATGCCAAATGCCAACTTGGTCTACTTTAGGGATGGATAAAAGACATAACCTTCGAAGGCACAAGATCCTGTTTCACGATTTATGGACTCCCAGTTGGCTCAATGCCCAGTTTTCTACCATCATCACAAGAGGGCTATACCAAGACCACCTACCAATGTTTAACGGTTTTGGGGTAGCCAATCAGTTCTGTGGGTACTGATTGGTCAAAACAACTCCAATCTGGTAGTAAGAGTCCTGATAGGCTACTTTGAAAAGACAGTTGGATATTAGTTTAATTCCTTCCTTCTTGTGTTCCATTCTGCTGATTTTGTACTCTGCGGAGTGTCAGATGAAAAAAGTCTTTAGTACAAAAATGGCTTCAGACTAAGAGTGGCCTCTCTGTATTCACTCAACTCTCACATACCTATCATATAATGATTACAGCACTATTATTCCTACTTCATTCTAACTGGTACAATATTGATATGCAAACATATGAAAAGTACCTTGAGCCCTCTATCAAATCTTCTAGCCTTTGAGCTTGCACCTTCTGATTTCGCATTTGCAATAGCCGCAATATACATCTGTCTCCTTTCTTCTAGGACTTGTTCAGTTCCAGATCCAACTGGTGCTGCCTGAAGATATAAACAAGGGTGAATCCAGAGTATTGCTTCAGTATTTCATGAGGAAGCACTGTTATCAAATCAATGAGCCTATTACAGCATATAATGGGGGCCCTAACACAGGGCATTGTATCACATTTATATTTACAGAGAATCTGAGGTGAAAAACGAAGTAGCTACAAATTCGTGTTGTCCAGATATGCATAGAAATTACACATTGGTACTTTTATAGAGCTATGAGTTTCAAATGATTATATCTGAAAAATATTTAGATGCATTGACAAACTAACCTTTTCCTAAAATTATGCAATTAGGCATAAGAGATACCATAAAACTAGGGTAAAGGAATGTAGGAATGTAAAACATGATGCAAGAACAAATACTTCTGTTGTCCTTGTTCCACATTGTAATATATATATGCTATATATACTAGGTGGCTGTTGACAAATATAATGGTGTAAAATTAAGTGTCTCTAAACTTGCAAACATACATATCAAGAGTTCATGACCAAAGCTATTTGGGATTTTCATGTCAACTAATCATCATAACAGTAAGTTTGACATTTAGTATCCTCAGATTTTGATGATTCTATTTTGAGATAAATTTTGAGAGTAGCAACCTTCCAAAAGTTCATGTTTTATTCCAGACATGACACACTTCCAATGTCGTACATTTTTCACCCAAGGAAGTGGCCCTTTTGAATTCTGTCAAAACAGTTTTCTGGCTTTCAAAATCTAAAAACACCACTTAGATACCTCGTTTTTACAAGCTAGAAACAAAAAGTTTAATTAATTAAAATCAACTGCAGCAAACTCCACCCAAATACTAAGTAAAATGGAATTAAACCTTTCAAGGTTAAAAAGCAACTTGGAAAATTTATACGTAATTACTTTGGTTAAAAAATGAAAATGATAAACACATTCTACTGTTATTTTGCTTTAAAGAGCTATTTTTCAAAATGATGCTACAACATAGATAGTACACAGAACAAATAGAATGAGAAATTGACTTTAACAAATGTCGGAAATAATATCAAAGGCATGTGTTACAATAAAATTGTGAATGAATAAATATTCTGATATACAGCTTCAGTTATATACAGAAAATCCTAAACGTAAAAAGAAACAATAAGTCATTTGAATTACTTGCTTTAGAACTACCAGCTTTAACAGAAGTAATTTTTCACGAGCTATTTCGGCTCTTTGATAGTTTTCCTAGTATCTCCAAGATCTTCAAATTTTAACGTCGCGTCCTAGCCGAGTGGTCAAAGCGCTAGACTTGAAATCCTGAGGAAAGGGGTTTGAGTATTTGTGTCGCTGGTCATTTGATTTGCAAGGGGTTCAGTGGTGTGACTTTGTAAGCTCAGCCAGAGTTTACCCAGCTTTAAATTGGTACCGGGAAATGTCTGGGGGGGAAAACACTGGGAGGGGCGGATGATCTGCCCCCAACCAACCATTGCACTTCCGGGCGAAGGCAGTGAATCAGGAGATCGTTACCTGCGAAACGCAGACCATTGGTCAGCATGCGAAAAAGTTTTTTTTCATGGGTTTTAAGGGCAACTGCAGACATATGT
>JAAAKL020010492.1:0-14317 GCA_010016065.2 Carybdea cf. marsupialis auct. non (Linnaeus, 1758) | reverse complement strand
TGTGATACTCAAAGGTCCCGAATAGACGGGGTGTTAATAAGCGGGACTGATGGAAGATATAACGAAAATAGTACGTCAAAAGCAAAAATTAGGATGTAAAAGTTCGAAATTTCGCTCAAAATTTTCTGAGGTGAAGGTGCTGGGACCTTCTTGAGTGCCGGGCACTGGGCTACTCCCTATCAGCCATACTTTAAAACCGACACTGATTGGGGATGGGAGATGGGATAGGGGCGAATTTTAAAATGTAAACTTAATACATGCCTGTGAAAGTCGAAAAATCAATAAGATTTTCTTACGAATACTGGCTTTCCTTACTAGCCACTTCTGACAATGTTTTTTGTATTGTAAACCTTTCCTGTTTTCGAAAACAATACTTGTCGGTGCTATCTGTCGTGCGCGAGGAGGCACACAAATAAAGGATCCTCGAAGTTTTAGATCACATTATCTATTATTAAACACTTTACACTGACTCCACAACAATTCTCTCTTAACAATACAACATGCTATACCAGATCTAAGTGCTTCACAGGGAGCTGATACATTTACATTACAATACCAAACGAGGCATAAGATTACGAAAATATCCAATGCCCGCTAAAGTCTGTGTTACTGCTGCTATAGAGCAAAATTAAAAATAGCACATTAGGTACCCTATTCTATAGTAAGAGTGCTCTATTCCACTTGAAGAATCTCCAGTATCTCCAAGACGGATAGATGAAATAGGCAAATCTTTCTTCTCAGACACAAATCCTTGATCAGTTAGTTCTGGAAAAGTATTTGCATCACAGTTGCACTTATATGTTGGCTTGTAACATGAGTTTGTTAAACCACAGGCACAACCAGAGCCGTTGGATGGTCCCCCACCGAAGTATTTCATCTTAGCACCATTTCGGTTTTCCAACCAGCCATTATCATTTAGAAATAGTGCAGCTCTAAGACATTTGAGCATTGTCCACTGCTGACAATAAGTTGATTGATCTACAAAGATAATCATATCTTTTAAACTAACTGAATAATCCAAGTAGTCTTTGTATGAACCGGGATCCTCGTATCCGTCAACAAAGATTTCTCTATTTGAGCTATGCGTGAATACTGTCCACACTTTACTGTCATTAACCTCACACCTTACCAATATCGTCGTATTGAGGAAAAACGGTTTAATATGACAGTGGGATTCCACAATTTTCTTTGCACTTAACAATTCCTCACAAGATCCATACGGCATGCCTAGAATATGATGCAAAGCAAGAGTTATCAACGCAAGTGACTGGTTCCCCTTTTTTAAAAAGAGCCGTCAAAATTTACTAGTATTCAAGGGAAACGTGGCCATAGCTCGAATTACAACCAAAACTAACTACTGCTTATCATCTAACAAATAAAATAGAGACAAAGCTGAAACAATCATCGAAGATCCTCACTACAGAATAAACTGTCTCATAACTTGGCCAAAGCTTCCTATTGGGCTTTCAAACTGTTTAACAAATATCTTGTATCTTAAATAGAGCTATTATCGCGCATCTCTTTTAGATTTCTATTTTCGTCTTGTGAAAGTGAAAGATACCAGCTTCCTTTTTAGTGATTGTTTATTGAACACCTTGGTTTTGCTTTTGCCATTTTCCCATCTTGCAACTTGCTACTCGAAACGTTCAATGGGGCACGAAAACGTGTTAACTTCAATTTTGCTGCATCTTTTCACGCGCATTGTTAAATGAATGACATGAATACAGCAGAGTAACTAAATCATTGTTAAGCTTTGTACGTGTAATTTGGACAACATGTAGTGAATTTTATAGTAAAAAAACCCCAATAAAACAGGTCTCGAGGAGCGATTTTTGAAAAGAAGGGGGTTGCAGAAGTTTTTAGCCAGAGAATTCATGAAGTGCACTTGTTGTGCAGAAAAAAGCTATGAAACCTGATCAGATATATAATTTGAAAATGATTACACTCTTTTTGTATAATTTGAAACAATAGATTTTGCACAAAATTCAAGAACAAACTAAGAACAAGCTGATGTTTGCCTTATTTCACTCCCAGGTCTTAGGAATAGAGTAAGGATGATAAATTACCTCCAAAAATTTGGTACAGAAAATGTTGATAACTATCCGATTGAATCCAAAACCTTCGTCACGTTTGGATGATATAAGTGTAGGCTAAGTCGCATTATGGATTTGTATACGAGGTTTCACCTTAAATTCATAGTAAATATGACACATGCCGTCAAAAGTTAACAGCATTTGTAAGACATTCACGAGCCTTGCCTTCGGGGAGCAGAGGCACACACACCTTCTCCTATATCTGTCCTTGCGTTCTCTCTCCCTACAATATTTATTTGACAACGATTTCGACGACGAGGATTATGATGATGATGACGATGATGACGATGATGACGATGACGATGACGATGACGATGACGATGACGATGACGATGACGATGACGATGACGATGACGATGACGATGACGACGATGACGACGACGACGACGACGACGACGATGATGATGATGATGATGATGTGTAGTTATTGATATAAATGTAAAGGCCGGATCCAGATTCTTCGTTTCTGATATTGCCTTGACGACTCGCATAATTGTCACTTTACATAATGTTACGTTGTTCGGCGAGCATCACACCTGCCCCATATTGTTTATTACTGTAAGTGTAAATGGCTGTTTTTTCGGAGTTCAGATGATACCTTTTAACGTAACTTATGATGTTTTGTGTTATTAAGTTTTTAGGTTTAGTAGTTCTAAGTAAGATATCTAGATTCTCGTTTAAGAGCAGGAGGCTCAACTGTATTTCTGTTGCACCTTGCTACACAAGATATACTCTTTATTACACGTTTTATTTATAATGGATCATAGTATTTAGTCATTATTTTAAGTTAGTGTAAGGTTGATTAAGATATTTGGAGATTCATGTTACACATCGACGATTGTTTTGTGACTCTATTTTTTTGGAGAGCAAGCTTGTTACACGTAGCTAAGGTTATTTGTCCTACCTCACGAGGGTCCAGAATTGATTGGCTTTGGCGCCTACAATTACGATCCAAGCCTTGCCTACAGGAACTTAAGGCTGTACAGGCAAAGGGCGTGATTTATGTCTTATCACTGAGGCACATGTTGAGCAATGCACTCACTCAGCCTTTACGACGTGCAACCGACGCACCACCAACTACAACGGCATTGAAAAATATAAACTATATCCCTTAATTGTTCGGAACAAGCAAAGATCGTTTGTATGTATACACAATTCTGGTGGTAGATGAAAAGTAATATCTCGCAATAGTATCAAGATTGCACTAGTAAAATCATATCATTTATATAAAAAGGCTTCTCTTTATTGCGAAAAACCCATCTTTACAGGGTCCATGAAGCCCAAGATGCGAGCTTTGCCTACAGGATTAAGATGTAGAAAGCCATAGCAATGAGTTTTTTCTGAATCTGTTGGTTTCTTTCAAACTAAGTAGGATGGAGAAAGTACATAAATACTTTACATTTGGTAACATATAAACAAAATTCTTTTATAAATAATTCGAATATTTAAGCAATCAACAAAGCAACAAGAGCATAAAATTTCTGATTAAGAGCACCTACGCTATATTTTAGTTATTGTCACTTTTACTTGTATCACTTACTGAAGATCTAATTGTTATATTGTCCCTTTACTTATATGTAGAAACATATCACTAGCAACAAACATTTGCACTCCATGCTATTATTCATCTCCTATTTTGCCATTGCCACATTGGGGGTTTTGCAGGGGGAGGGGGTACCTGGTCAAGTGTGGGATAAGCGTGCTATTAGGCTTGCGTCAATATCTATGCTACTCACTCTTCTGGTAATTGTCACTAAGGTATGAAAAGTTGGAAGATTGTTTATTGATCTATTAGATCTAGAGAAACGTGTCTATCTATGGTATTGGAATTGTATTGCGTAGTCAGACGATAACGAAGACTCCTTTGATTTGTGCCGAGATTTTCAAACTTTAAATCATGTTTAGTTTAGTAGAATTAAAAATAGAAAATGTGACAGAATGCAAAAATCAGTTAAAATGAAATGACGTCTTAATCATTAGCCTCATAAAAAATGTAGACTTTAGAGGGAGAATCTAAAGCCATGAGGTTTTAAAGTGTAAGATGTCGTAAGTCAGGACATAGCCACGAGCTACAGCTATAGCCACGAGCCTGCTTGGTCACCTATTTCCACTTTTTGGGTAGGGTTAATAAACACCCATTCGAGACATAAATTTTGTATTTCTGTCAGATCAAAGCTCTCTTCAGGTTATTTACAGTGATGAGAGAAGTAGTGAGTCAACTGTACCAAATTTATATCGGGAAACCAGTTTACACGGTCATTTATCTGTTTTCTATTAACATTTCCCTTTCTGTTCTTGCGTTGCAAAATGTGATATGTCCTACATAGTTTTTAATCGCAGGGCCCTTATTGACAGCAGTGCTAGTTGCTGAAATGTTTCCACCCTGGAAAAATATGCCGGTAAATGTAACATATAAGGGTTCTACTTTTCCCCCTGCAATGACCAATATGTACTCATTTATATTTTGCATACATTAAGACTTAGTAAGGAGTTATAATAAACGCCAATGCTATTAATCATATGGTGTAGTAGAGGAAGAAAAGTTTTGATTTGGCAGAAATCGGGAGTAGTCTTTCGAAAAAGACACCTTTGTGAAAGTCGTACGTATTCTTGAAACATTGTAACTGCTGATGCTGACGTTTCAGCACTGAAGAACCTGCAGAGCGAACGGTATGAAATTATTTTACCAGTGTTAAAGGCTATTGGCACAAATTATCGGAACTCGAATTACAAATCAATTTTGTTGGGGCAAAAGTCACTGCTACGAAAACGTTGAACATCGATACCGTACCAGTTCAACCTGTATTTTTCCCAAGTAAATTACGTAATTTATCAATTGAGAAGCGACTTGTTACCCCAGAAACATTTTGAGATGATAATCACCACAATAAGGGCTTCTTTATTGTAAACATTTCATGTTTCCCACGAATTGCATGGTAAATCAAACAGGTTAATTTGGTTTTCCAAGGGACTTCGGAAGCATATGTTTGGTACTTTAAAAACCAAAGTAAGAGCTTTTGCTGTTAAAAACATATTTTTTAATGATCGTATAACCGGCAGTGCAATTTATTTTAGTACTGATTTGATGTATCAGAACAGACAGAGGAAAACAAATGAATATGTCAAAGAAGAAGTCAGAAGAAGGTATAAGAAGCTAGAAAGCCTACTGAGCATTATAAAGATAAGAAAGCTGACGTGGTATGGACATGTGATGAGAGAATAGGAGACGACACCATCGTGCAAGGAAAAGTAGAGGGAGGAAAGAGCAGGGGAAGACCTAAAAGAATGTATGTTGATGATGTTAAAGGATCGATGGAAAGAGATATGAAAACAACAATGAGAATGACGGAAGACTGGCGGTGGCGGAGGTGGAAGGAGGAAGTTCTGAAATGGGTGCACCAACGGCCTACCAGGCTACGGTTATGATGATTATGACGATCATAATGATAACGTATTATAATAGTTATAAATATGTTCATGTTCCTGTCTGTTGCATGACGCTCCTGTAACTACACGTAAACAATTAAAGTGAAGTTGATACTTTATAAAGAAATTGATAAATCTATGATTGTGGCATTAGCTTTACCAAATGTCTACTATATAAGGGCCTCAATTGACTTATCTAATCTCAACACCATCGTCGTTCGTATAACTTGCACTAAGGGACACCAAAAATTCAATGCTTAGGCCTGTCATATAGGCCAACTGTTATTAAACGGTATTAGAAAACACCTCTAGCATGTGATCAACTGTGCTCAGCAGGCCACAGTTACAAATATTCATATCGATTGCTCCAGTTTCCGATAAAAACTATCGATTCTTTTCCCAGCAAATACGGAGGAAATGTATCTTAGACCATGACTCCACAGAAACATTGCCTTCAAGCGAGTCTTCTGACATGTTCTTAAAGTAATTGCTATTGTATTTAAACGGTCTGTTGCATATTTTGTTCAAAATAATGAAAGATCCACCAAGAAACTTACAGCTGTAATTTCCACGTGCTTTCCAAGCATCCACGCATCTTCCACATAGACAAGGATTCGTTCTATGTGATTGACAATAGGATCCTATCTATAAAAGGAACAAATAAAGTCTAAAATTTATTCAATTGTAAAATCACATCTTCACACATAATCTTGGCAACTAGGATTGATAAATACGTACCTAAGCAAACGTTTCATTTTAAATCGCGATGTTTTAAAAACTCAACCTTTCAGTAGCAACATAGTTTAGTCTTACATACAAAAATGTAGTAAAATACATGCAAGAATACTTGATATATAGAACAAAAGCCCTACCTTATCTTCAACACAATTGGTGTCCATGTACTGCCAATTATTACTTCTTTGAAAGGCTCTTGAGTGGAGGACTCGGTCAACTGGGAGGATGTAACACGTGACGCTTTCAACTGAAGAAAAATGGATATTGATAGACATACATCCATTGTTTTGCATGCAAAGACGGACGCAGTCTCTCTTACTATTAGCAGCAACAACTAGGGCAGGCTCTACATTTAATTTTATGTTGTTGCCTATCGTATAGTACACCAAGCGAGCGTACAAACCGCTTGAGAAAGTACTATTTTGTGGTTGACAAATGGCATCTAAGGAGAGTATTAAAACATGCAATATATGGAGCAAGTACTTCATAACTGGATTAATATATGAACATAATTGCCTAGGATGTACGTCTTACATCTTATTTTAAAAGGTATTTGCAATTTAAACAATAGTCATATACCATCTGTTCTGTTTGGGATGGCTTTGGTGTAAACTTTGGTCACATGATACGAAGTGTTTGGAAAACAGCTATTGTGAAGCAGTAGTGTCTCTCTGGTAGTATTGTTGGTAGTTGCATATATTCACCACAGAAAACTAAATACTTTCTCAACGATATTTCTCATTTGTGCTACAATCTATTCCATTGGGTAGTACCTACTGGTAAAACGCTGCCTTCTTTCGTCATAATACGACTTTGCTCAAATCCGATGGTAAGGATAGGGATGCTAGTATTCCCATCTGCTTTATATCTTTCCTGATAACTCGTGAAACAATTAAGCAATCTCTATTTAAAATTTCTGTATTTTAAAAATGTTTTGAAATTTTGAATGTTGACTGTAACTTGCAACTTATATAAGACACAAAATGCCCAGGGACATAATACTTTGAGAATACTTATTCTCCCTTTAAATAGTATCCCTGAACGTTTTGGAAACAATGTGTCCCAACTCAGTCCTGGACAAATTTGTCTCCCTCAACCTGCTTTGCTGATACTTCTAATAGCTAAAAGCATCATTTACAAGCTAGGAACCATCGTACGTAACAGAAAGAAATCAATAGGTACTCGTGACAAAGTACGGCAATGTACGGCTCTGAAACTGGGTGTTACATCAAACAGCAAAAATGTCAAAGCATTTGAAATGCAGTGGGATGGGGGAAAGCCGAGGCTATCATTCATTGTTAGAGCTACAAATGATGAAGAAAGAAATGACACAAACTTCGTTTTCATTACGAGGTAAGATTTGAAACAACAAATGGTATACTTTTTGCGGCTTGCTTAACATAAAAGTAAACTCATACGCAGTTACGAATCTTAGCAAGTATCAGAGGTGGATAGTAGTTAGTTGGACAAACGTTAGAATTTTAACAACAGCCTATATCAGGAGATCCACACAGTCTTTAAGTTAGGGGGTAAAGGGATACAAGAAATTTGTTGCAAATGCTAAAATAAGGAGCTGCTGGACGTTTTTGGACAGAAGAAGAGACGTTCGATGGGAAAAATAGTTGGATAATACACAGAGAGATCATTACAATCGCAAGGAAAGTCTACGTAACAATTACTCCTTACAACACCACAACTACATCATCAACATATGGTACCAAGTTTAACATATTTTGCATCTAGCTGTTATTAAAAAAAGCAACCAACACAAATTAACATCTCGGTCCTTCTCCAAACTAGTTTGATCCCCGGTTTCGCCGATGTCCATAATCCATTAACATCACATTAATGACACGTTCCAATTTCCATTAGCCCGAAAATGGGAAAGAATGATAACACATTAAGTGTGAATTGGGATGAGACCCTGACATATCATTAGCTGGTAACTTGGCTGTATTCCGCTTTGGCTTCAGGCAGGTTAGGAGCCCTCCAACTAATACAAAGAAAGTGACCGTCATCATGGAATTTAAAGTTAAGTGTACAGTCCAATTATCATACTCTCTTTTCAGCCAGATGTATAACAGCTTTCTTTCTTTAACTTGTCCAGAAACTGTTTCATCAGCTCTTTGTTTCCGTTGTAGTAAAGTCAAGTTCTTTTAAAAATGAGGTAACTCTGTGTCTCTTGAAGCCTCTCTCTCTTTTTTGGCAAGTGGAATTCTAGTCACGCTCTTCACATCATTCAACTAGAGGCTCATATCTCAAATCCTGGTGAAACCATGCCTTATATATGTTACTCTCTCGTGGGATCACCAGTTCAACTACTGTAAGAACATGCCTTTCCTTACTCCAAATAACCAAATCAGGGGTCAGACTTAATGGAATTGGGGAAAGTTTTTATTTAACCGTAACCACTTAAATCGTTTGTAAAGAAGCATTTGTTCCATGGCCAACGAGAATTCTTTAAAAACTAATGATTCAAATGTCGTGTTCTCATTTCAGTTGTACTAACCTGCCAGATATCAGGTTGTCGCTAAGCCTCTTGTTAGTATTCTATAGCAACACGGTTTAACATTATTTTTGTTGTCATCTCCCAATTTACAAGTAGTTTTTATCTCTGCGCAGGTCATTAGACCAAAATAATCATGTATTTTTATTGGTTTGTTGATTATTTATAGACGGAGATTCATGGTTGAGAACACACTGTATTCAGGGTACAGTTGTGCGATGTATGAAAACATGTTTTGCACTTGCAAATCTTCTATCCTTTGAGTATCTATGTTGCCGAGTGATACATTTGGTTTAAACGATTTTTCTCGTCCTTTTAAGGGTGAAGTATCTGAAGAATTTGTGTTTATTTGCATATATCTTGACAATGGTTCAGGTTATAGCAAAACATGCTGCCTTGGTCCAAAAATGACCATCTAACCCTATCAAAACTAGGAAAAGAGGCTTCTAGTTAAGTGATGCTACCTTATAATGAAAGAGCAATTTGTCTTAAATTATTTTAACTTTATAAGTTTTCCTTATACTTATTCAGAAAAATCAAGATGCAAACAGTTCCAAAGTTTTATAATGATGATGTCTTAATTACCCTCTGTATAGAGTTACCTACAAAAAACACAAAAAATGTCAACGGACAAACGACGTTAGAATCAATTTATGTTTATGTACTAATCAGGTAGATTGAATTTAAAATAGTTTCTTAGACTCAATCATATGTTTACTATTTCCTAAAGAGCAAACGATAAGCTTATTTTGAGTTTTTCAGGTGAAATGTATTCCAACAATTGACTTTTAAAATGTGTTTAGGTGTTTGTCAATCTATAACTGTGTTGTACATACAAGTTTGAAAATAAACTTATCTCTCAATAGCTGATAAATAATTGAATCCACCTGTTATGTTTCATACCTAGATGAATACACAGAGTCATTAGCATTATGTTGATGGCGAGGCTACCAGCCTCTCTCCCTCTTTCACTCCTCACGGTCCAGAGAAGATAATAATGAGTTTGTCTGAACGGGGTTTAGCAATTACACGTCACGTTGATTCTTGCAGTCCGAGATATGTTCAATCAACAGTTTAAGTCTTTGTGCATTTTAATAAGACATTTGATCAGCAAATAAGACATAAAGCATTACAATACAAGAAATCAAATGATGCAAGTGACCAAATCGGTCGAAGGAACGACGTTCACGAAGGAACAACGTTCACGAAGGAATGACGTTCATCAAGAAACGACGTTCACGAAGGAACGATGTTCACCAAGGAACGACGTTCACGAAGGAATGACGTTCATCAAGAAACGACGTTCACGAAGGAACGATGTTCACCAAGGAACGACGTTCACCAAGGAACGACGTTCACCAAGGAACGACGTTCGCCAAGGAACGACGTTCGCCAAGGAACGACGTTCGCCAAGGTACGACGTTCGCCAAGGTACGACGTTCGCCAAGGAACGACGTTCACCAAGGAACGACGTTCACGAGGGAACGATGTTCACCAAGGAACGACGTTCACCAATCTGCCGTAAAATCGTTTATGTGTTCCCTTATAAAATATTAACTAAATACGTTGTCTCAGCAATTAGCCGTCTTTGGATGTGATAGATTTGCTCGGTTGCAAAAAAAGGCATTCCTTGACTTTTTACAATTTACGTTTAACAAGTTCAAGCATCTTCTTCAAAAAAAATCATGCAAGAATTTAAAAAGTGGCAGTGAAAACAATTTAGTTGGGCTTCGAAGCAACAATAAAAAAATGAAGATAGCCCTTTTTATAGTTAAGTGTGGGTAGCCTATCAGTTGCGTAGGGTATCACTTTGGACCAGTCGTATTACAAAAATACGAGAGTTTTGCCACAACTCTCTTATCAGTACATCTATTGAAGTACATTTTGTGTCTTTGAAAGACTATCTCCACCTCCAATCTATTCTTCTATCGTTCTCGATAAACTTAGAAACAACGTCATCATAAAAGGATGCCCCACCCTGAAGCATAGGAATATTTCCCCCTCGTGATCGAGTCAGTCGATTTCTATTTTTAGCTAATGCGTGCTCTCTTTATATAGCACGCCTTGGGGACCTTTTTTGACTGCAGATATTAGTACCTAAGTCGTACTGCTTCCCTATGATTCTAATGCTTTCAATGACGCTCAGCGTCGTAGCACACAGCAGAAGCTGTACAGGTACTTCAACAAAGAAGAGCGACTTGGCGTGTTATTTCTATACAGACTTGTGACAGAATTATGAGAAGGGGATAATAAATTTGCCAAATTTATCAAATGAGGAGAAAAGCAACATGATTAACATGTTACTACACTAAGATGTTATGAAGAGACGTAAAAAAATTTTTGGTTCTATATTTATGAGGGTACGGCGCACGCCCAGCACAACTGAAGAATACGCCTGTGTAGCGTATTTGTGGTGTTAACCATATTTGGGAATATTAGTTCCCAGCGCTCCGGATAATGTAAAAGGGAGGCATGTAGCCATGCTTGAGGATTGGAGCTCGAGAGTTGGCAGAGAAGTTGTACATCGATGATAAGGTTGTTAATGTTTATATATCCTAATGTACGACGGTAGTACAGAGTTCCCCGTATTCGGAGACTATTGAAGAAACTAAGACCGTATCGCTTGTCTTCTGATGCTCTTTCATCGTATACCAAGGTCGACTTTTTTTTGATATATTTAAACAAAAGATTTACTCATAACTACTTAAATCCTCATTGTAAACTGATTTATTTACTGCTACCCATCTAATCCTATCCACCCAGGAGGGGGCTGGTTCGATGTTTTTCCTGATATCTCATAAAAGGACTTACATAATTGATTACAATTATCTGACTTATCAGTAATCATTTTAAAAACTGTATTTAAAACAACCACTTTTGCAAAATTGCCTGTTTATGAACCTGTCGTACTTATTCCTTAGAGGTGCTTTCAAAATTAGCACCAAGTGCCTACGGATAAAACTCTTTAGATAAACATGATATTTCGCACGAATCAGGTAAAGTGTATGTAAAACAGGTACCAGCGCTCAATTTTATGTTGCTTTCTTTAACCTAAGGAATTTAACTTATTTGACCATTTGCTAGTCAAGTCTACTTCAATGATTTAGGTATTTGCCAACTTCTGGCTGTTCAGTGAAGTCATTATCCTCAATTTTAAAATATAATTTTTTTTACTGTATTATATAGATGAATGAGCAAATCTACCAAGTTTCATACTTAATTTTTTTTACTGTATTATATAGATGAATGAGCAAATCTACCAAGTTTCATACTTAAGTAAAAGATATTTACAAGGTTATTAGAATGAATATAGCCACAATAATGGGTATCTTAAAAGAAACCAGACGTTTTTAATATCAAAATGACGAGTTCACTTAAACCGTTTAACTCTTTCTACTCTACACCTACTAAGCTTCAAATTAATAGGAAATAAAATTTGGTTATCACCTTTCAATACCCTTATAACTTCATATGTTTCTGGTTTCAGACTGCATTGCATATCACAGAATGATAAAATTACATGTGCAAACTTTATAAAAGTTTACAGTTTTGCTAACTTTTGAATGCATATACTTTGGCCAAAGCTTTTTGGTTAATTCTTATTTTTCATACGTTTCTTCAGACTCTACCTGCTTTTTTCTACATGCAATTCTATGGAAATTTGATATATCTTTTATAAAGAACGAATGCGAGTCTTTATAGTACAAAATAAATAGCAATACGCCCTTGCTAATCTGTTAAATAATATGAACAATACTAATCATCCATTGTAGCACATCAAATGCCCCAATCTAAACAGCGAGTGCTCGTCAGTGCCCCCTGTATCTCCAAGGTTTATTGCTTTGATTGGTAAATCTCCCTTCTTAGTAACAAAGCCTTTATCGATTGCTCCTGACATCAGATTTGAGTCGCAGTTACATTGGTACTTATTGTTTAAACAGGTATTTGTTAAACCACATGCACAGCCTGTGCCATTAGCTGGTCCTCCCCCAAAGTAGCTCATCTTCTTCCCATCCCTGTTTGTTAGCCATCCTACATCATTGAAAAACAGGACGGAACCAAAGCAATTTAACCAGGTCCATTGCTGGCAATGAATGGATTGGTCAATAAAAGCAACTATGTCCTTAAAAAGCACCTCGTAAATAAAATCATGCCTAAATGAGCCCCTATTCTCGAAACCGTTAACCGAGATTTGCACATCCGACCTATGTTTAAAGATTGTCCACACTTTGGTGTTAATTGACACACATTTTACCAAAACCACTGCTTTGATGAAAGAAGGTTTTATCTTGCAGTATGATTCTACGAGTTTCCTTGACTGCAGAAGGTCTTTACATGATCCATACGGTTTACCTAAAACATAATTTGATAAAAGCGTTTACTCGTTTATATAAGAAAAGAAAATCCTTAAATCACAACTAAATTCTTTAGGTGTGTACCTGATTTTCACAAATTGCGATTGAGCAACGAATTTGTATTGCTCAACCTTTTCGCCAGACACTGGTCCTTCGTACTCGAAAACGATTAAACTTTAAACAACGTTGTGCTGACTGAGCTCCGGGTTTGTTTTGATTAGAGATTATGAAACACTGTTTGTTTCATAATCTCTGTTCTGATAAAAACTGCCTCCAAACAGAAAGATGAAACAGAGAATGTGTTTTTTAGCTAATGCCCTGAAGAAATATCATAAGGTTATCTATTACTATAGATATGGCTCTCATTTCAAAAATGAATACATGTTTTTCCAAATCTCTTTTATCTACCCACGTGAAGCTCGTGACTGACTGTGTGGTCTGAAAAACTTGCTTTCAAAACCAACGACCAGGTTGAACTCTTTACCACAGTGACAGGCCCCTTCAGTGCATTTTAGGGTGATTGTGAAGAAAAAATATTCAGGAGCTCGTTGGATGGACGGTATCCGTGTTTGGATGACCTACCCTTACCACACTTTGTCACCCTAAATATTCTTGAAAGTAATGTGAGGAGTACGAGCGACTGTGACCCTCTCGGCCACTTTCACTCGAATTCAATAAGTAGGTTACTAAGCTGATGAAACAGTTAAGCACTCATACGCCGACATTAACCGTAGAGCCCATCAATATCTATCCAACTTTACCATTTCAATCTTTCCTCCCTTTGAAAATCACTTTATAACAGTACTCTAAACGGACTTTGGACTGACTGATTGGCCCCGTGGTCAAGTCACATGGAACAGAGAGGCCGTTCCCAAAAATCGCGTTGAGTTGGATGTCGATGGCTACTGGTAGAGTATAGGGAGCCAATCTGGCGCCTTAAAATAGAATACGTCATCAGTGATGTTCAATCAGCTAAGTCAGTAGAGCGCACGCAGGGAATGCTTTGGTGCCAAACTTTGCTGATTTGTCTAGTTGCTTTTCAAATGTATTCTGGAGACAGGGCTAGCAATGACCAGTATCTTACAAAACTCTCAACAACTTAAATCTATTCCAGCAATTGTACTTTGTGTGATGTGTGATGTGTGATGTGTGATGTGTGATGTGTGATGTGTGATGTGTGATGTGTGATGTGTGATGTGTGA
>JAAAKL020010491.1:0-14317 GCA_010016065.2 Carybdea cf. marsupialis auct. non (Linnaeus, 1758) | reverse complement strand
GAGGATCTTTGCATGGAAAAAATTTTAAAGGGGGAAGAGACTTTTAATGAAGTGGGTACAGGATTTTTTCGCATTATTTAAAAAACAGTGAAAAATAAATATGAAAAGTTTTTTTTCTACTGAAAGTGAGGAGCAGCATTAAAACTTAAAACGAGGAGAAATTATTGCGCATATGAGGGGTTTAATTCCTCGTAATACCTCGCTCTTTACGCTAAAATATTTTTAATAATTTCAACTATTTATTCTACGGCCTTTGGGAATAGGCTGTCTCATAAAATACCAGACCTGTAGTGTATATAGTGTTTAAAATAGAGACGTTTGAATGTCAAAACTCTGTTATTATTCCTTGGTTCCTTACATTAGGAACCAGTATCAAATAATCAGGTTTTGTTAGAGAGATTCAAAGCTTTGAAAGCTGATATCTCGGTGTTGGGAAAGGGCAACACTCTCAATTTTGGCCATTGACGTTCTTACTAATAGGGCAACATGAAAATTGAGTAATTTTTCCATAATTCATACATTTTCAACTATCGTGACGTCACACTTTCTCTCCATATAACAGAATTTCGCACTCTCTTTCTGTCAATGCATCAACTAGTATGGGTAGTTCCAAGTAAATGTGTACCAATTATCAAGCTGTGCTTATAAAATTGATATTAATTTATCATTTTGCTCGCTTTCCAACAGAAACAAATCAAAAAGTAGCATACAAGCCTCCAGAAGAACTAATGATGTTAACTTGACCGTATACATATCCGCAATTTAAAAGGGAGCTACACGAAAGAGTAATAGTACATATACTGATTCCGTAACATCTGTAATCATTGTTTCAATTTTCAAGTGCTAATCTAAACTAGCGAAACTACATATAATACTAGTTTAAAATATGCTATGAAACACCTGATGAAAACATCCGAGACCCTGTTGCGTGAGAATGGCAGCAGGTAATGCTGGGCTCTTGCGTTAAGCCTGGATACGCAGTTTTTCTGTAACGGAAACGCTCTTATTGATATAGCTGAGAATCTTCTGTAGCAATAATCCCTTTTGTCAGCTGGAGTAAGCTACTATATAATTGATAACATGTAATATGTACACATAATGACGTCTCCCGCACAATGACATCTCCTGGGCACCACATCCTAACTATAACAGTCAAACAAGTCGTGAGAGAAAACAAAAGCTTTGTCCCTATCCTTATTAACATTTCCATTATATTTAGTGTTGCCTATATGTGACTAACATACAACGGCGACTAAGTAAGAACAAGAATAAAATTTTAGTAAACCTAATACAGAGAAACACAGACACATTAAGTGAATACTAACTTAATGGGAAGAGTCAGCGTGGCCAGCATGATGACAAAATGATGAAGCAGCGGGCAACTCCATGTTTCGTGTAGGGCTTGACTGGGTGAGAAAAATGACGGAAACTGCAAAAAATGCGACAACTTGGTAACTGATCCTGGTGGACATCGGAGTAAATGATTCAGTATAAAGAAATGGTCTGGTAACGCACCAGCTCTTTCCAGAGCACCAACCTACGGTAGAAGATAACTTACTTTAATGTCCGCATCACAGAGTAAAAGAGAAGAGCAGGTGCAAGCAAACAGAAAAGGAGTTGAACTCAGTCAAGACAGGGCCTGAAGAAAACCTGATACCTAGAATTGCATCTTAAATTCATAACGGTTTTACAAACACACATCCTTTCATAAGAAAATCGTGTAAGTCCTAACTGTGTCGAGTTATATACAGACCCCTTGATAGTCCTTTACTACTCTTTAACTACACTCCTTTACTAGCCCTTGATCACACTCCATTATTACACCTTGATCACACTCCATTATTACACCTTGATCACACTCCATTATTACACCTTGATCACAATCTTCTGCCACCCCTTAATCATAGCCCTTGATCACACTCCATTATTACACCTTGATCACAATCTTCTGCCACCCCTTAATCATAGCCCTTTATTACCCCTTAATTGCGGTTATTTATTACCCCTTGATTAAAATACTTTACCACCCCTTAACTCCTTAATTCTTTCCTTTTCCTTCCTCAGAATCTTTTACCATCCCTTGATCGTAGCTCTGTAATGCCCTACACTATCGGAGATTCTAAACGGTACTCTATAGTATTATTGAACCATATTGCAAGAAAATCAGAAAGAATCCTATACATGCAAGAGGAGTCTCTCTAGTTATGATAGATGGCTCTTGGTATTGTATAATCATATAATTTATTGTCGACAGAAATCAACTTTTCTTTCAGTCAATATGTAAAGAATTTGAAAAGCAAGTATACCATTCTTTCTAGCCATTGATCAACATCCTTGTTGAACTCTTCCTCTAAGTTGCCTATCCTTTTGAAAGAGAACAGCACACTGACGCACTCTTGTACACTTACAAGACTCTTGATGTCATCCATAGCCATCTCTTGAGGTAAGCGACCTACAAAGCGAAAGAATTTGAAAAGATGAAACAATGCAGATTGCATCTGTGTATTTTCTTGTACCCATTTTAGCAAGCAGCTCATAGCAATGTATAGTTCGTTGATAACACAAGTATATAGGATGCCAAATAAAACAACTCCGTATAAAAGAAACCATAAAAATATACTATTAATCACAAAAAGAAATTGATCTTTTCATGTCAAAATTCAAGAAGAGGAATATCTCGACGAAATGACAACGTCAGAATGACATACGTTGTAAGACAACAATTTGCAGTTGTCCGGGGCAGCTCATTGATGAGATTTATGAAGAGGTGTTCTTTATGAAGGGTAATCGCTGATAATTGGGATCCATTGCGTTAATGTCGGGTTGTTGATAGAATGAAATGGAACTATACCACTGAAGGGTGGCCTTTTAATGAATAGCGATCGTAAACATTAATTTAAAAATGCGTTTACATCTTGAAAAACTGTATGTGTTTCTCTGACGCTGACAAACAGTGGCAGAATCTACCCGTTAATCAAGACCGAAGCACAAACTCCTCTTTGATTTCTTCTCTGTGCTGCAATAGGCTTCCTCAGAGCATCATCAAAAAGTCCTACAAGCAGTTTACATAAATTCATCAAAGCAAGAACTTTACCATCTTTAACAGTTTATAACTGATGTACAACCAGCCCCGCCAGTAAGCTCCAACCCCAACTAGTGTGTATGAGAGGGAAGGTAACAAACCAGTGAAGGAAGGGTAGCTAAGGAAGAGTGCAACGGGAAAATGTTTGTTGAAATTGGAGCACCTAAGAAATACTTCTCATCCTTATATTGGAGGGTTTTGAAAGTTGACTGAAGACTGATTTACAAGCAGATACGCAGACATTAAAGCAAACAGGTACAACAAGGATGGCAATCAGCATGCTTAACAACCCAAGAAAGAAATTTGGGTCATCATCCATGTGGCAGCAAATGTACATTACTCTACAGCAAACACCAAATTAGTATCGTAAAATTGCGGCAAAATTGTGCATCATACTTACAAGTTATTCGATCTTCTGATGTTGCATTTTTCAAGGCAGACGATGCAGTGAAGACATCGTGAATGAATGACTCAATTCGAATCCTTGCCATTTGACTATTGTAAGCTTTCAGCTGATAATCCTATCATAACAAAGGGATCGTTTTTGTAAAGTAAGGCAAGATTGACATACGGGAGATATATCAATCAACATTAAATCTATGACAATCCATGATTATGCTTAAATCAAATCGAAGCTAGACAATTGCACTTTCATTATGTGTGACATTAATGGTTACAAATTAAATAACCTTTATTATATAAAAAATTGAGCAGCTAGATTAGTAATGTGCATCAAAAAACATAAACAAGTAAATCCTGATCTAAAAGAACTACACTGGCCCCCTATACCCCTAAGTAAAATTTCCCAAATTTACGTATAAAATGTAGAGTTTTTAATAACTTTAACTGTGAAACAGTAATGCGACTTCCACATACACACACTCTACCGTGCTACGATCTGTACTTTCAAATATTTCTCAAGTGCATAAATTGAACATAGAGCTCTAATATGACAGTGTTTCCAATTGCAGCATCCGGTCTATGGAGCTCATTTCCAAGGAATATTACAGCTGCAACAAACCATAAACTAGTTTGACAGCGCTACTCTAACTATTGTAATTGTCCATGTGGCCATGAGGTTGAGTATCACACTATAAATAGTTTGAATCATTCTCAATGGTAACAATCCACATGATCTACCACATAAATAAGTGATATAACTAATTAAACACATCCCCAAGGTCAAAACAAGAAAGAGAAGACCTTTCTTTGACGAAACGCACTTCATATTGCACCAGTAACTCTTCTCTACAGTATCATACTATTAACGTAAACATGCACTCTCACAAGGCTTGCTAAGACCAATTCCAAAAATTCACTATCTGATCCATTACTTTCAATGTAAGTTACAATTTAAAAAGCACCATCATTATCTCTTAAGTGGTTGATGATTTATTGGTAATGTGCGTAAAAATGATTTACATGGCTACATATCTGTGAAGTATGTTAATCTGCATCAAACGCTACTGTTGTTTTGTATCGGCCTACCAAACTTTCTACTCTTGTAACCATCAAATCTTACAGTCTATTCTCGACTAGTTAGTATATGTTTTTCCTGCATTGGAAAGCTCCATCAGATATAACATCTACGCAATGAATAGAAATTATATTTTAAGCCTTCAAACTGCACCCTCACCTCATACAAAGAATTTCTGATGTCTTTCATTTGACCTGCAACCAATATGGCAGCATCTTGGTGAAATTCAGCAACTTCAGCAGTAAATGTGAGGCACACTCTATAACCATCTCTACACTTTCCCTAGCATATGGCAAAACATAAAAATTGAGACGACACTGGTTTTGAATAGCATCCATGGCACAAGTATAAAATCAAGTAAATATCTGAGAGGTGAAGCTAAAACGTGTATTTAGCAAGAGATTTTCCATGGATAAATTCAACACAATAGTCCACTACTGGATTCAAGGAATGAAAAGGTTACTTGAAAGCTTCTGGCTTACGAAATAATGATAATAGATTATTATGAAAAAGGTGCTTCTGCTATTAGGTTGTTGGAATGTAAAAGTCCGAAAAGATGCTCAAGCTTAATGGAAAGATTTTTGCAGATCTGCTGTCAACCCTGGTGTACATTAATCCTGGAATTTAAAACCACAGCCCCTCCCCCAGTCCTTGCAGAAACTCTTGGACCAAACCCACAAGACGATCAATTGGTAGTGCTCACAACCAGACTGACTACTCTTTGCCTCCAAAGTGCATCTGACCAGATAAGAGTACGATAACTATCCATAGTTTTCCTGCTGCTGATTCTAACAGTGATCACAATCTGGTGATGACGACACTCTGACTTCACTTAAAAATGAACAACAAGTCTTTATTCTCAAGATTGAGATTCGGCTTTAACAAGTTATTAGACCATCAATCATTAAAAAGTTCCAAGCAGCAGAAGGGGGCAAGTTCTTGGCAATGACAGTTATGTAACATAACATCATATCTGGAACCACCTGTTGACACTTTCCACATGGAAACACTTGTAACACAAAGTGAAAATCATAGAAATATGCCAAGAACCCTTTAAAAACAAGGGTCAAAACCGAAATCTTGGAACTGTGAGCAGAAATACTGGAAACGAGGGAACAGAAAGGTGACTCATAAGTATAGCACAAACAAGTCTTTGTTTCTAGAAATAGATATTACATCACTGGAGATCTGAGACACCGGGCAAGAATTGAATTCAAAACAAAGCACTCGTGGACAGTTTCAGTCGTGTTATCTTCTTGTGTGTTGAATATTCTTTAACATTTAAAGTTTCATAGCCATGGTTCACAAACACTGCTGCTACGGTAAATGTGTCAGTGACTCAAGACACTTTGACCGCAAAGAAATGAAAGAAGGGGTTTTTTTCATCGCCTTTCCCAAGTCAAACAGAAATCGACAGAAATGTCAGCACTGACTTAGAGCTTATTCTAATGAGGGCTGAACGGAGCTGAGTGTCAACCAGCACACCTATATTTGCAGTCTGCAATTCGTCAGAGGAAAAGAACTGACTCAGAAATATCCTAACCCTGCCCAGCAAATTTTGTGGTTGCTCAGATAAGTCTGTTGGCAGTTACTTTATTTTTGCTACAAAGCTTTCTTCAGTAGTGGAATCTTATTGAAACTCGCCAAAGCCGATCTGTTGACGTGTGTCTTTGTGCGATTTCCTGCCAAGATAATCACGAGTATCTGTGTACATTTTACTACGCAGAGAATCCTTGTCTCTGTTCATCAATACATTACTTGTTTCATTCTTGCTCTTTACTGCTCTGGTATTGTGTAGTAATGGAGAATTTGCTCTGCTTTTGAATGCCATTGATTCATATCTGACTCAGTAACTCAGTAGGAGATACTTAATATTGTTGTGGGGCTGAACGCTTACCACGACCTTATTTTTCTCGTATCTTTTCAATTTCAACTGAAGATTCCCCAAAAGACGGTGATTGCCTACAGAGCAATATCAACCTCCAACCAAGAGTAAGAAGCTGAAGATAGCTGCTACCTCATTGATCTGAGTGGCTGTGAGTGTGGACACTCCTTCCGTTGACAGCAGAAGGCAATGCATGTATCATACATGCGGAGGTGAAACATTCAAAAGGTACACAGACTGTATTTACCGGCAAACGACAGAGTTAGCACAACACCTTCAACCTTGCCCGGTCAAATTACCTTTGGTGTTGCATCATCGCTAATATGACGTCACACAACAACAAATGGATTTTTGCTATAGCAAGAGCATAAATAAATCAAGAAATGAAAATGGCAAAATAAAGTTAGTGTAGGAGAACAATCTGCAGAAATTGAAGATATCCTCAGAAGAAATGAAAAGCATACCAAGATCCCTAACCACAAATATATAAGATGGGGGGCTCATATACATCAAAAGCAGACAGGGGAAATGCCCAACAAATGACAAAGCAGTTATAGACAAGTGGGCAGTATACTGTTCAAATTTTCAGCAGTACTAGACTCCACGCATAAGGTATAAAGATCTCTCACATCCCAATAAAAAGGATGTGGAAGTCGCAGTCAAAAAACTTAAAGCTTTTTTTAATACAGTTACAGAAAGCGGACCCTTCGAAGTTTGTGTGGACAACATTTAAGCAAGATGCACGGGGTCCTAAGTAAACTAGATTCTTCTTCAAAAATTTGCTTTTCGAATCGAAGTGAAACGTTGCCAAGCCATGGTAATTTTAAGTACACAGGGCATTTCTTAGGTCCGATAGGCTTTTCCATCGAAAACTGCGATAATTTAGCCTTGATGGTAAAATCGACGACATCTTCGGGATAGCCGTTAGATAGAAAAATCTGCCTTAATGAATCGATTTCTGCCTGTAATTTCTCCTCTGAACAAATCATGATTGCGCGGTGAACTAAGGTTTTGATGAGATTCACCTTGCGTGTTTTCAGGCAGTAAGAAGTCCAAGAGATGTATTGACCAGAAAATGTAGGTTTTCTGTACTCACTGGTCACGAATTTAGTGCCCTCTTCTCTACTAAAACGTCAAGGAATGGCAGCGAGTTGTTTACTTGCCTTTCGAAGGTGAAATTTATCGTCGAGTGTAACTTGTTGAGTTTAGAGAATGATACCATTAACCTATTTCTATATTAGAAGGTAAAAATTTTGTTTCCGCTACAGTGTTACTTATTGGCTTTTAGGGGTTCATGGAATGGTGGAAGTGGTTGCATACCATATACATAGCTAGGGGGCTGTCTATTTTCAGTTTTATTAATGAAGAGCAACGAAAAGATTTTAACTCACTGCAAACATTTAGTTTGGCTTTAGAAATTCAGATTTCACAATTGTTCTAGACCTTTATGGTGGCCATTTTATGTATAACGTCATTTGACATTTGTATTTTCTACTTTCTATTTACTGTTTTGTATTATTTTTTATCTTTTTAATTTTCAAAAATGATTCACATTCTATAACCTGATAAGGAAGTTTGAAGAGGGCTAACACCTTCACCTGGTTGTTCATACCCTTGCAGAACATTATCCAGAGTAATATGGCGAAAAGGGTCAGTCAGGATTTCATAAGCTAAAGAATAGGTGTGAATCATTCTGCATACTCAGTATTAGGGGACTTCAACTTGAGTTGATCATCTTTGGCCTACAAAAAGGTCATTCTTTTAAAAGTAGACTGTATTTTTCTGGAGCTGATAGATGAATTAACAACTCCACTAGTTTTTATTCCTGCTTAACAACTATTCAAGGAGCATTACAACTATCTCCGGCCTGATGCCCCCGCTAAGGTCACTTGCTCTCTCAAGATCTGCCTTTGATACAGCGACTTATTTTGTGTTGCATGCTCCTGCATTACACTTCAACGTCATAATAAAGGTTGTCCTAGGCTTTTCTTGCCTCTGATGACAAAGTGTGGCCTTCAATAGTGATATGATACAAATACTCAGTTCTGGATGATAGTAGTGACCACCTAGTTGAATTCTGCGTGATGCAAACTTATCAGAGACAATTGGAAGTTCACCATAGTTATGGCGCTTTAACATACGACTGCTTTGGCGTATATTTAAGGCCTTCCGGCCGTGGCATTCGGTACTTTTCCAGATACCCCCACCACTATTGTCCAAAACTGTACTGAAAAAAAGTAACCCCACCGCCTTTTCCTTCCCTAGCTCTAACCGTAACCGTAACTCTAACCCTGTGGAAAAGGTGGTTGGTGGGATCTGTATCTGAATGAGGCGGTGGAGGGTATCTGGAAAAGTTGCACAACCCAATGACCCATTGCTTTTGCCCTTCTGACAACGTCAATCTCTTACATTCATAAAGCAAGACTGACTCAATGTTGGCAACGAAGAATTTTCGCCATAGTCCTCTGCACATACTAGACTATTGTCGTCATACTATATGATACCTTTGAGGCCTGCACTTCCTGTTACCGATATCCTTTTTGAGCTATGGCCCCACAACTCCAGATATTTAACATAGTATTTACATTCACGCCCATTACCATATGCTGTACCTAATGGCTCAGGATCACCGATGTTATATGAGAAGGTTTTGTTTCCCTTACATTGACCCCAAGGCGAATCTCTCTTTCTTTTGTGATCATGGTTTCCTATGAATTTGGCACGTGATAGTATTAACCAATAGTATTTAGTCGTTTACAAAAGATTAGAGAAAGAGTATTAAAAGTGACTTATGTTTGTTCTGTGTACTTCATGCCACTTTCTCTATTCCAAACAACAACTCTTGAGCTTCCTCGATCTCCTCAATTAGCTGCGCTATATCATCAGTAAAGCCCGGATCATCTAATGCTTTGTTTTGAAGTCCTCGTGGTCAAAGAAATAATTTACAAATGACCTGCTCTTCAAACCGAGACAATATCATCGCGTAAATATAAATCATCTTGCTCTCAGGAAATGCATTTCTTTTTATACACGAGGGTTAGGTACCGTGAAGGCGAAGCCTTGTTCTCGATGTTAGAATTTTCTCAACAAAGGCTTTAAAACAAATCCCTGCCTTTTTAGGCGGTCTGCAGGTACTTTATGGAAGATTTTAAGACCACACTCTTGACCTCAAACCAGCTTGAACGAGTCAGATTTTCAAGTGCCGAGAATTGGCCTACAAAATAAGACATATTTTTAATCCAGATATAAATTACGTTTTGTTTTTTTTGAATTGGCAAAGAAGAGAATATTTAACGAGATAAGCAATAGCTTCCAAATAGCAGTCATTAAAAGGGAGGATTTACCCCTCCCCTCCACCCCCCCCCCTAAAAAGAAGATTGAGTATCTTGACAAAAGAGGGCTGCGCTTTTCTTGATCTCCTTAAGACAGAGATTATTAAACACATTATGTGTTTCATAACCTCGGCTAAAGACTACAACAGTAAGACCATTCGATCAGCAGAAGGAATGAACCAATCAATAAGCCCTGTAAATAATAGAAAACAGAAGATCATGATTTCATATATTCTCATGACTAATCAGTTAAATGATATTTAGTTCATGGAAGGACATGAAGATAATCCAAGAAAAATAAAAGATTGCCTGATGTCTGGTCTGTATCTTTGCTGGTGAGTAAGTATGTTTGTATATGATTTAAAAATACATTCAACGACCCTATGCCTGGTTCCCACTGCGGCGTAAGGATTGTCCATGTCGTTGTCGTTGTCGTTGTCTTGCTTCAAAACACAGTGGGAACTTGATGTCTTGTCTAGTTTTGATTGAAAACTTGCAGCGTAAGGCTTGTCGAGTAGAATGAAAAAGGTTTCATTCTTGCAAGACAAGCCTTGTCTTATTCCTTTGTTCTCGGCATTCATTTTTGGAATATTGCAAGTGTGGGGATCGTTTGAATGAACATATAAACTGAAGTAGTGGTGAAAGCTCACTAGCTCGTTTGAATCATAGTAGAAGTTTCTATCCCACCATGCGGCTGTTCTGTCTGGTCTTTTCCAAGATCGTCTCTTTGATATGATGGCGAGGAAGCAAAAGAGTAAACGATGGGAGAAGTACGTCCCTCGATGGAATTTAGAATAAGGCGGTGCGTGATTGACACCATTTTCAAATAACCTCTTTCTCTACAGAAAAGTCAGCCTCGTTTGGGATCCGAACCAAAACTTGACCTGTTGAAGTGTTGACACGGTGCCGCTCAAAAACGTGGCCTTTGCGGATCCAGACTTGCACGGTTAATCGTTGGGTGTGACCTGGGTATGGCTTTGTTTAAAAAGCTGTCTTTTTCGTGTAGCAACAAGAGGCTTGCACAGTCTAGATTAACTCAGGTAGCTAGTATGCCTTAAAAATTAAATAATACCTGAGGATATTAAATTCTTATTGTGATACCAATCTTCCAATGCCAGCTTTTGTCTTCAACAGACAACGAGACATTGGTCTCATGCTTCGCCAACCTTTCAGATCTCCAGAAGGTTTGTTAAATATAATAGGGCCATTAAACAAGATACGTACAAAGCTCCGAAGGTACACAAACTCGAAGAACAAGAGCTATATTTAGAGTGGTGTATTATTCGCTTTATTCAACAGTGATTTACATGCTTCATGGAAAGTTCATCTCCTTACCGAAGCTGAACTATAGAAAGAGCTGTATTCTGTTATGGTGCGGATAGCTTGTACAATGTTTGGAAAACGACTGTTTTATACATGATGCTTTTAAAAAATGAAGCTCTTTAATTTATATAATAAGTTTATTATCAGAGAGAATAAAGCAAGAAAGGACACTCCTACTCAGACAAAATTATATTTATGGAATTGTTCATGAATGCATAGCGATAAGAATGGTCGTTGTCCACAATTTATCACCTTTTCAACAAAATTGAAGAGGATATCCAAGTTAGCATTCATCGGAATCCTTGTCAAAAATATTATTAGCCTAGAATTCCCATTCGGAATATTTGAGATAAAAGTTTACGTTTTCCTAAATTCTTAATGTTAATGGAAATGATGTCTCTATACAATGGTCCAAATATTAACATATCATAGTAAAGTAATTGTATCCAAGTTTCACTTGAAAAGAATTATGATACATTGGTCCATAGGGCTGTAACATTGTTTTTTAAAGGGTTTTTTTGTATCCTGTACGAAAATTATTTCGCAGATAATGAGATAAATCAGAAAATTACCTTTTTGAGATCCATTTCAAAATCCAAATTTTAAGTTTAGAATCCAGTATCCTGGTTGCAAACTTTTGATATTTATGAAAGGTTGACATGGAATGTTTGGCACCAGTAGATCTGCATAAGGGCAGTGTGATTTTAATTGCTGAGCTCCGCTAGGTGACTTTTAGTCGCACGGGCGTGCGGGGGCACGCTATCACTCCTGGGCATGCATAGATGCCTTTTGTATTAACCAAACACTTAATATTAACAGAGGTTTGGCACTACAATATTTGAAGAAATGCTTAGACGGCACTTGCGATTGCACTATAGGCCAAAATTTGGGCTCAGGCAAAGACCGTCCTCTTCTCAATCCTTGTTTTAATTTGCATTCGCTGAATCTTTCCTTTACCATGTTTTACACTTTATCATCGATATTTATAGCTTCATCATATATTTTTAAAAAATTAGGGAAGGGGTAGTGATAAAGTAGTATTTTATAATCGATTTTGAGGAGCAACGAGCTCACAGCCTTCCATAATGCGTAGGGACCTGCAGCACGATCTCCAATGAGTGCGATCCTCGTGGCAGGCTATGTTAAGCAACAGAACCTTACGCAGAACTCGGGTATAAAGAACAACACGACAAAAAGAAAACTATATGTCAGACAACGTTTCTTATGTTACTATCAAAACAAGCACTTGCAGTATGATGTATCGATAGAAACGCAAACTGTAACATGGTACATTCCAACGAGGGTATGCAGTTGGGCCTAGGTTGGGCCTGGCTGATAAGAAGGAACGAGCATATAATAAAGCAAGGTAAGAGCATGGTAAAAATGGCGATGGGCATACATTACAATCTCAAGAGAATAAATAGGTCTGAAAACACTAGAAAGATATGATGATCGTTTCGTATCATATTTTTTCAAAACATATCATATCATATCATATCATATCATATAACATACGACATATCATTTTCACATACGCGTATTTTTTTTTATCTCAGTATTTGAAAAATCCGCTTCCACATGTGTCGCATTCATATCGTATCTGCCTGTCCACACGGATACGCTCAGAGAAATCGAATACGTTTAGCTTTTGCACTGAGCACGCGCGAACTTGCTTATTCGGAATAAAGCTGCTAAGAACAAAGTTGTTGTGTTTTTTTATTGACCGCCAAATCAAACTATTAACTTACACAACACACACTATACCATGGCAAAATGTATGCCCTCATTTCTATTTTAACTACATCGAAGGGAAAAAATTAATCATACGTGGACAAATGATGAAGTCTAACTACTGTTAAAAATTTATAGGTGTAAAATAATCCACAGAAGGAAAGAAATAACTCCAGTCCTGTTGAAAAATGCCATGATTGATAACTGAAGTGATCATGGAGCACGAGAAGGACTGGATCCTAAGTTTGACGTCATCATATTTGAAAACCTTCATTTTTGGTGTCCGCACGAATATGATGAGCCGGCGTTTTTAAAAATCTAAAGTCTGGAGTGAGTATTCAAAAACCTCCGAATTTCGTGACCTAATACGCCGTATACATGTGAACGGGAGGCCAATACGGAGAAAAAATCTCCGGATTCAAAAATCTCCGGATACGTGTAGACGGGGCCTTAATGAATATGAGTTCAGTTGTTTATCACGTGGGAATACTTGAAGTACTAATGATGTGAATGTATACATAGAATGTTATAAGTGGAAGGACATACAAAGGTACAAATACATAACCACACACGAGCAAAACAAAGAAAGGGGAGAACAGATTGGCAATTGTTGAGGTTTGGTTCAAGAGACTTTCATAGATAAAAATGCAAAATGAGACCTACAATCAGAAACGATTTCAAAAAGTCGTGACCTCCGTGTACCGCAAATCTTCTTTTACAGGCCTCTTCACTAATTTTTATAGTCTTATCACGTTTTCCTATAAGAAAGGCCTAATTTAATTTCTTTTACATCGCTATTCTACAACTAGTCCTGACTATAAAATTCTTCATTCTGAAATAGAAAGGCTTCGTCTTTATTCAATAAAAAAGTCGTTAGCCAGTTCGTGTTCTAGAATTTTGTATTCGTTATTTTCTTGATAAAAAGTTTTACTGCTCCTAAATGTCTTTGCCATTAACAGGTAAACACTCGCTACAAAAACGTCATCTATTACGTAAATTTTTATATCTAGCGTTTCCAAAAGTTGATGTGCGTGATGTCTTACGTCCTATCTTTCGACTGAGGGAGAACTTCCCATTTGAATATCGAATTACTAAAGCTCTCAGGTTAAGTATTGTTTACAAATTGAAGTGCAAAATCTGTGATGCTTTGGCCTGGGTTAAACCAAACCCGTCTTTAGTGTATGTGCTAGAGAATACTCCCAAATCAAGAGACAAGCGTTTCTTCAATAGTCCCCGAATACAGGGAACTCTGTATTACCGGCGTACATTAGGATACACACACACACACACACACACACACACACACATATATATATATATATATATATATGTAACATAAACATATAAACATATAAACATTAATCTTATCATCGATATCTAACTTCTCTGCCAACTCTCGAGCTCCAACCACCACGAGCATGGCTACGTGCCTCCCTTTACTAATCTCCGGAGGGTTGGGAACTGATGTTCCCAAATATCGTTAATAC
>JAAAKL020010490.1:0-14320 GCA_010016065.2 Carybdea cf. marsupialis auct. non (Linnaeus, 1758) | reverse complement strand
ATGGAACCACCACCGCCGCCGTGGCCTAGTGGATAAGCTCCTTACCTAGGTCTTGACACTCAACGTTCTTGACCTGCTCGCACATGTCATGCTTTTTCCCTTATTGTTTGTACTTTTTAAGGGTAGATAACTTGCTGGCTACAAAAAAATAGACAGAAAACGACGAACGAGAGAGCGAAATGAACAATGAATGCTAAAATTATCGCAAACCGAAGCAATTTTTCAACGGTAAATCCTTCAAATTCAAGGTGGGGTCTTCAAACATTTTCGTTGAGAGTGCATTTTTGGTAGGATTTCAATCGATCTACGTCTCGAGTAGATTGCACTGGTAAAACCGTACATAAATAGTTACTGGCACTACAATGAATAATAACCAGGAAGGTAGGAAGGCCACTGAAATTTTTTGCTACAATCATGGACAAATAGAAGTTAAACTTTTACTAAATTTCGGTGAAAATGGGCAAATCACGCAAGACACTTGCCACATGAAAGAGGTGTGCAGGTCTGGTATTATTTGTTTTCTAGACCTGTCCGCTTAGCAGCAGGGAGGTCTGACATGCACGTGCCCAAAATGCACGTTTTCAAACTGAACAGTATTTTGGAACGGGATTTGGGGAAACTTTCATATTTCATAGTCAAAGGTTGTAGGTCCTTCCTGCTTTTACGTAAGAGCTTTATATTCCATACTGGGTTTTTTTCTGTCCAAATATCCATACCAATGTCACTCTTCATTTTTATCAGATTTGAAAGTATAGTCAATGAGTTGTGTCGTTTCGACAACACTATATTCTTATCGCGGATCTAAATGCATTTGATCTTGCAAAAACGTACAGATTCGGTGCAGATACCGAACGCCATTATAGACAGGGCAACAATAATAGTAGTGCAAAATTGATGCTCGGAAATCAGTAATCTACCAAGCAGGTGTTTAAGGCCTGGTCGCGTTTTCGTGATGAGACTTCAGTCCGCAATTTTGGAAGCAATTTCAAGTGTGTACATGACCCCCTTTTAATCACATACCGAAAAACAAATCGTGAGAAAATCTTAATCACTGCTTCTTCGATCATCTAATCGGTACGTAATCGGATATAAATAAATCTTATAAAGCAGTGAACTGTTATTCCGTCGAGATTTAAGATCAATAGCCTAAAACGGTATAGTCGATATATATAAATATATAAATAGATATGATTACCTGTTCTGTGGCAGTTGGACAGTGCCACACAAAGAGTCCAGTTACTGTCAAATTGATGATGACGTTAATGACTGTGATTGAGTTCGGAGGCACCCACAACGGCACGAGCGGCAAGAAGAGATCGGCTAGTCCCCTTCCATAGGGTTCTAGCGGTGACAATCCATTTACTGTGTAGTTTCTGGCTATAATATTCTTCAACTGTTGATGAGAAAGGATAGAGTAAGACATCTCCACTTGTTAACATAAGCACGTTGTACACAAAAAGAAGCAGTGATCGCTGTTTAACAGGTTGTTTTTATCTGATTTGTTGAGAAAACAAACAAATTCTGCGTCAAATAGTCTCAGCAAGTGTCGGCCACATCAGGCAATACTTGAACTGAACTGGTGACCGTGATTCCTTTGTTAGTGACTTTGAGAAAGCTTGAACGCTTCTACAGCAAACGAACTATTCCCTCTCGAACACCACTTCACAGCCGATTTGTATTCAGTAAAGGTTTAAAAATCCTCTTTGCAAGCTATCATAAAAGTCAGCAAATGAACCTCCTTTCTTCTCCCTCGTATCTCTTCAAGTCCCACGTGACGATGCAAAGACAAACAGACAAATTACTTCTTTTGTGTAGTCAATCAAGACGTTTTCAGCCATCTGTTTCATCGTTAATAGCTCAAATAAGTAGTAAACAGCAAGTGATTGTAATATAAGCTAATGATCCTAAGCAATTTGTTTTAGATCCACTAGGCATTTCCAAGATAAATTTGATGAAGGCTTGTTGTGTTTTGTGTGGCACACTCGATTTCGAGCGTAGCCTATTGCCCAGCCAGAGTGAGCAATATCCTGGGGAGAGAGCACATTTACAGGGGTGGTCTCCCGTTGCCTTCCCCAACCGATGGTCTTTATATGGGGTAAGGCGGTATTCGAACCCACAACCTCTGGCATGTGAGTCCGATTCCTTAACAACTAGACCACGGCTGCTCATAGATGGCTTGCAGATTGTTGTCTACTAAGATTAAGTTGGACTTTAATTCTTTAATTCTAAAATAATTTACTAAGGTCATACCCCAGCCTTCTTCATCAAACTTCCATTATGTGAAGCCTTTGTGAAGTTATGTAAGCTCACTGTCACGTGATAGGTAGAAAAGCGGCTCTAATAACACTCTTACCATTCTCTATATTACGTACTTAATGAAACGAAATGGACTTCAAATGTTTACTGAAAAAAAAAGCTAACTCTAAAGGCAAAATTGAGAATGACACAAAATTTCGCCTCAATCAAATATTGATCGGTGAAGACCAGTGCCGTTAGCAGACAAAAAAGACCATACCTAATGAACTGGCTCCGGTATCTAAAAGTTTTTTGGAGCACTTTACTAGCACATCATTGTACAAAAAGTACGCCAAAATTCAGTACCGTGGGAAAGACCGTTGCAAAGTTACTCAGGGTGCTCCCAAAGCACGCCACCATCCCTCCGAGCAGAATCAGTTATGAAAAAAGCCCAAGTAGGGCAGCGTTAATAGTTTTCTGACGTCAAAGAATCAAAGGTCTCACAGAAGCTGCACGACATCCCATCTCATCGTAAGCTGACTGTATATGAAGTTACGAAATGTGTAGCTACCACTATTGTTATTGATAACAGAAGTAAAAAATCAAACGTCATACCTTTACTGTAAGATCGTTGGAAGCAGAGACGATTTTAGTTCCATCGGGGGAGTATGCACACCAGTTTACGCCATCTGCGTGACCCATCAAAGCAGATAAAAGAAATCCAGTGGTACTATCCCAAACCTGATGAAATAGATTAAAATACACTTAGATCATTGAGTTTGGACATGAGGCTACTTCATGATAGCCGACCACTACACTTTAGTTATTAGCAACGACTTCATAACGAAATAAAAACCACAAGTTCGCCAATATGCTACATTTGCATTCTTCCTGTTGCTAAATATCATTTACCCAAATTTCTTTACGATTTCTTGCGCATAATACAGAGATACATTCTTTTAAAATACGACTCGTGCTTGTGAGTATATCAAAATTGTTTCCCTCGTGTAGTTGTTCTCCAAAATGAGGAAATTTTCCTAAGCGAAAAAATGCCATGGCAAGTGGAGAGATACGATGCCAAGAGTTAGGTTGACAATGTTGAATTAGAGTCGAACTATAAAACAAGTTAAAATTCAGAATAAAAGGAAGTCCTTTGCTAGCCCTGAATCAAAGTAGCTCAACATTTATATAGTTCTCGTTTCATGCGTGCATGGCTTATGGACAGGGCCCTTTACCATTGACATACACCCCGCCAACACTTTTTTAACCGCTCATGGCTAAGTATGGTCATAAAGCTGCAAGAAAAACAATGTTAGCATGCTTGTCGGCCATCGTAACCACGTCACACTTCTACGCCTTCTTAAGGCGAAGCACAGTGGAGTTAATGTCTCGCTCATGGATCTCATATCGGATCTGGGACTCGAACATCTGGGCTTCATACTACATGATCGAGAGTCAGCTCCGATGGCCACTCGGCTACCTCTGCTTCAATCGCCGCTGACACATCAGCTCTATCATCTTTTCAAACCTAAACACGAGTCTCTGCGTGAAAGAAATGCGCAGCGACCCTCTGCACGAGAGTAGCTGGGCATGTTGAGGCTCGAGGCTAAAGAAACTGGGCTGCTCATAAAAACACGATGAAAGTTCTTACTCACCCTAATAGTTCTGTCATCGGAACAGGAAATGACGTGTTTACCATCCGGTGAAAAAGCACAACAGAAGACGTCTCCTTGATGACCAGCCATTGTCAGGAGATGCTGCCCATGAGTATAGCTCCAGATCTGAATTAAAAAAATACAAATTGTAAAAAAGAAAAAGAGCAAGAAGTATTGGGGGTTGTGGGGGGCGTGTTGCAACTCAAAATATCCGACTCACTCTCTAATGGAGCCAATCAAAGTCATTTTTCAGAGCCATAAATAATGGGGGGTTAAATTTAGGCTACTACACTCCACAATCATAATGACGTTAGCTTCCGTCCTTCAAGATCCAAGTGAAAATTGTTTTATCTAATACAATGCTTACACCCTGGTCGACCGTGCCAACTGTAGATATATGTGCGAAAGTCAGTCATATCTGGAGAAAAGATCAATGCGGTGGGTGAATTTGCTCAAATGTAAATAGCTGTCAAATGTCTGGTTTGATCGAAATACAACAGCGTCGTAAGTACTTCATGTTTAATTACTCACATTAAATGCAATAGTATCAACCAGAAACATCTCGCCTCCAGTCAAGCCGCCAGTCGGGTCGTTTGGAAGGCCTGTTATTTAGTAAGCCATAGACACAATGTTGTAGTTCGCGTTGCACTATAGTTTAAATTCGTCTTTGAGGCCAACAGACACAATGAATCTGCTTATATCAGTGTGATAGGTCGTGTTGAAATAATGTTTCAATTTGCGGCACCCATATCATGAGTCATGGTTAGTCTGTTTGGTCTAACTGGTAGAAAAAGCGAGCAAAAGCACGACACAGGAAAGACCCGATGGTTATGCAAAAGCATCAAATGGACTCTTCGTTATGATACCCATGCATAGGCGTAACCTTAGGGGCCTGAAGCCCCTCTAATAATCTCCACTCCTTAGTGTCTGCAGTTCAGTTCTTTAGTGGAAATATGTTTCCTAAACCACATGTTAGTGGTGCCGACGCCACGGCCACGACAAGTGATTTCATTTTAGTCTGACGCTAAATTTCTGCCAAGTTTCCGGTTTTCCGTGCATTTTGGAACTGAAACAGATCAACAAGACAATTTGATGACTGGTAAAACTCCAATTATTGGCATCATTTTAAATGTTCAGTTGGGACAAGAGACAGCATAAGTCATTGTCGAAGTTAAATTTTCTTTCCCGGTGTCAGGTTGTTTCCAATTTGCCTGGCCAAGCTACTTTCAGATCTGATCAGACATCGGACGATATCTACAACGTACGTCTTGCGGATGCCGGAGGTATCATTCATATTTTTTGAAAAGCTGGACCTTTTGGTCACGGTTTTCCAATATGCTAGCTATGGAATAAGTGTGGATGTTGCTTTCATTTAGAACTGTTAAAACATAAAGGATAACTGTTTATTGTCCAGAGGTACATTGTTCCTGAGACTATCAGGTCTGGCTACATATGTCCCAGTCTAGCCAGCATCTCTCTTGCCTCGCCACCGTAAATGACGTTTTTATCAGAACAGTTGAGGTATTACTTGTATCTCTAAAAATCACAAATTCTATGCAAAGTTGCCCAATTAAAGGAAGCAAAGAAAAGCTTTTATAACTAAGGAAAAGGTGTTCCTCAATGATTTACGTATAGTGGATATTTCTTTGCATACTTTTATACATTTTTTTTTACTTCTGTCTGGCAGTCAATGCTTGTTACATTTGTTTCTTCATATCGCACATATACTGTCCTGTCACCTATACTGAACCCTCTTAAATATTGCAACTCTGTGGGGGACAAAAGAGAATCTTTCGAATTATGGGCTGTTCGCATACGGGAAAGCTACCTTAGATTTGTGAAATTGTACCTGTGTGGTCAGTTCTATTTAAGTGTCCTGACGCATCTAAGACGATTTATTGGTCTCCAATGCTGATTTTTGGCAACGATGAAACTTCCTTGTGCGTGGTATTTCCTTCTCAAAATTTCTCCAGATTCTCGATTTCCCTTGCATTGATTAATCAGCGGATTGGCGTTCAGTAAAAAGCGGTCACTATCTGAACCTTGTGATGAACGAAGATGGCCTAGCAACTGACTTACACACACTTATCTCTAAAAACGACTGGATCAAGCTTCCCATTGTTTCCAACAGCGATAAAGCGAGGCCAAGAATACTAGCCCCCAAAATTTAAAATAGCCCGGGAAACTCAGCAGTGTTACGTAATTTTGCTTATAAGCTTGTTTGGTGGAGACTAAATTGTGTTCAGCGACTGACCTCGGCTTGAGACGGAAGATACTGAATCCAATGCTATTTAGAGATCAGTGGTACGAGGAAAATCGCAGCGATCTGACAATTGAGAGTGAGGCCAATCAAAGAATAAGCGAGTAGGAAACACATCCATTTAACATAGAGAATAAATACGAAAGTCTTCTATGTTTTTTGACACGTCATTCTCAGAATGTAACTATCATGAAATGAGGCAATTACCTAAGGCCAAAATGGCCTCACTTAAGTAAGTAAATAATGACCATAAAATACAAGGAAAGTCAGGAAAATGAGACTCAAAGGAGAGATTATAATGCTACAAGCAGCTGAGATAAAGCAGCATTCCGGGACGGCGTAACTTTCGAAGGAAGCAGGTTTTTCGCAATACGTGAAAAATACTCGCAAAGAGGCGGTTGCAAAGAACAAAGTGAGAGTGTTGAGTGGAGTGAGAGCGAATGATAGAGAATGCTATCGCTAAAAGATGATCCCCAGTAACGGCTGAGATTTCCATATCCTCAGAAGGGCATCTGTAAGACTGGCGAGTCGGAAAGCAAGTCTGTGGTAGGGAAATATTTGGTAAGTATACGTTTGAACAGGCAAGACCCGCTTATTTGCATCTTGTTGGCTATTTTACAACGTGTTAATTATAGCTTAGCCTCGTTTTCATTATCTCACTTTCGTTTTCTAATATTAGCTATTTCCTGTACGTCATTTCCTTTTGTAAATCAATTGTTCTTTGTATATACAGTCCTCTGTTTTTGCCTAAAGATATCAGATTTTATCTTAGTTGACTTGAGTTCAGACGAGTGTTGCTTTCCCTCTCTTCCTACGATTATGAGTCTATTACGAGTTTAGTTTCCCCAACACATCTCTTTTTAACACCAAAGAAGGTTAAAATCTTACTGTTTAGTTCGAATTATGGAGAGAATATGAGTGGAGGAAAAAAAGGTGGCTGCGAATATGGAAATGTTCGATACGAAAATGGAGTTTCGAATTAGGGGAAATTGACTATTAAAGATTGTGTAGGGACGTTTGCCATACTACTGAACTTTGTGGAATAATGGAGGCGTCCGAATTTATGGATTTCGAATTGTACAGATGCCACTGCAGCTTACGCTACTGCAGTTTCTTACCCCCTTTCTTAATCACCGCAAAAATAGTCCGAACAAAATGAAACTTACAAGACAAGTAACATAAGATGTAAACAACGTAATGAAAGCAAATAAACATATCTTGTTTACTTTTCATTCATAATATACAGTGTTATCCATACTCGTACTGTGTATCACTCTTCCAACACGAGTGCAACAGTTCACAGTATGTTGGCCACGGACGAGATATCCATTCGTCACGACGGAAATAAAGTTATAGAAGATGATGGGGGTCAACCACTTAAATATCACTTTGACGTGTACTATTTTCACTTGGGCACTTTAACCGATCGGTGCAGTGTATAAGCCGTCGTCGACTGTAAGAATGTTGACCCCCGTCTTGACAAGCGGATGTCTCTTCCATGGCAAATGAACAGGCAACTGATGTACCCACGTGGGAATCGTAATGCACAGTACGAGCATATATAATGTTGCATATTTTAAATAAAAAGTATACAAGAAATGTTTATTTGCTTTCAGTAAGTTGTTTATATCCTATATTACTTGTCTTGTAAAATTCATTACGTTCGGACTACATTTTCAGTGTTTTAGGAGGGGAGGGGAAGGGGGTACGAAACTGCATTAGTGTCATGCAGCTGCGTAAGACGTTATGATTGTAAACTTTAAAATTGCATTATAGACTATTAAAATGGTATTAAAATGATGATTATTAACGATTGCAAAATATTGATAAAAAAAGGCGGAAAAAGAAAATTTTAAAATTCTAAACAACCAATCAAATAACAAGGTAATACCTAAATGTAACAGCAAGAAAACATTACAATACTACGTTAAGAGAATCAGAACAAGACGTCCTCCATTTTATGGAAAAGAAACCTTTTATTAAGGAGAAGAGTCCTTAAACCATGTTTTGAAGTAAATGATAAATTTATCGTCAATAGTCGTTTCTCCATGGGTTGTTTTCTAGCTCAAAGGGGGAAGTCGACTTTTGAAGCTCCAAGATCAAACTCTTGTATGCCATTTCCCACCCGCAAGTGTTCGACTTAACACTTTCTAACGCATATTTCTATTATATCTGTGACATTACAGCGGCATTTGGTGTTCAGATTTTTGGGTGATCTACTCCAAATTTCATTTGAAAAGTTACAATTAGGAAGAAAATCGACCAAAAACGTAACTCCAAATGGCTATTTTCAGGATCAAATTAGCAATCAAAATAGCAAAATAGTATTAGATGTAACACCAGAGATAAAAAAAGACGTGTGTGTTTTATGATCTCTTGTAACATCAGAGGATGCTAAACTTCGTCATACAAGCAAATGATGTGCACAGTCTAATGTCAGAAAATAGTTAGATTTTTGAAAATGGCACAAAATTCGGCCAAAATGTCATGCTAACCAACGTCAACAATTCCTACAATTCTGGACTATGAAAGTTTCCCAAACCCCCGTTATTAAGTTTGAAAGAGAGCCTTTTGGAGACTTGTATGTCAGACTTCCCTGCTGGCAAGTGGAGGGGTCTAGAAAACAGAAAATACCAGGAATGGACACTACTTTCGTGTGGCAATTGTCTTGCGTGACTTGCTCCATTTTCATTTCCATTTTCAAGTTCATAACCCGTGGTTCTTACCGTTGCCAAGTTACGTCAAAGGGGCTACAAAGCCCCGTTACCCAAGCAAAATCGGTTCTGAGAAACGCCCTACAAGAAACGATTTTATCTATCCTTTTATAATGTAGTCACGGTTCCCTACGAAATTGAGGTTGCGCGTGCGGCTTTAAGATTTAAGGTCACGTGTCTCCAAAAGTCGTAATAGGAAATTCAAAGAATGATATAGGTTTCGCTTTAGTGAAGTCGAGGCTCCGAATAAAAAACATCTGCCCATTTATTAATCCAACTTTCTTCATAATAAGGCTAATACACTAGGCTATCCGCCAGAGGGCTTCCATCCTATCAATTACGTCACTCCAGACATTTAATGGAACGTCCTAACTGGGCACCGTGGTTAGCCATAGCCAAGCCTAATCCAGGGCGATTTCATCTGGACTAAGATCCAACTTTGAGTCTGCACGACGAGTTTAGTTGCTGAAAATTCTGTTGTAACTATTTTCGTCCCAAGTTTAAGAGTATTAGTCGTCGTGATCATTGGATTATTGCAGAATTGATCAAACTTAATTCCACTCGAAATAGGCCAAGATGTTCACGCAAAATAATTTGGTGTCGATATCCCAGCTTGCTATAGGCACCCGTCGCCAACTAGGAAAGATAAGCCGGATAGAAGGTCTTGAAGAACCTCTGTCTTGTGTATAACACGTAGAAACAACGTCAAGGGCCGGCCGATTAGACACCAAGGTACATACACATTAACTGTCTTTGCTTGCTTTATCAAAATTCTGTTTGAGATCCAGTCATTTGAAAATATATCATTAGTGACCCCGTAGTACTGGTATGTTTTGAGCCGCTTTCTAATGCTTCGTGTCCCAGATAAATTAGGATAAAAAAATGCCCCACTAATTATTTTCTTTTGAACTTTACCTCGTACCCCGGCCCTACTCGTAATAACTCGTTTGTACCTGCCAGGCATTCGGTTTCCTGCTGTAGAATGAGACGTGACACTGTACATGTGGCAAAGTATGGTAAATCATCACTGTTGCACAGCGATGTTCAAAAGTGGGGGCATTCGCTAACTATTAACATCTATTCCACCGCAAAGCATTAAAAAACGGAGGCATAAAACGTAAACTAACCGATTAAAAACACCTTACGATTTTTATGATAACGAAACTAACGCACCTTCACCGTTCTGTCTGCAGATGAAGTCACAATTTTCTCACCATCAAATGAAAATCGACAACAGTAAACTGTATCGGTATGTCCCTCCAAGGATAGGATTTGCTCCCCGGAATTAAGGTCCCATACCTACAGAACGATATTGTAAAGATTTTTAAAAATTACTTAATAAACTTTAATGTTACTACAATGGTATAAGAACCTGGAAATCATACTATTTAAGTGTAATACTCTTTTACCTTAGCTATGGCAAGGCAAACTAAAGAAGCAACTTTAGGAATCACAGAATATGCCGTAGTTTGAGAAGATTGCAAAGGAGTTCTACAGGGCTCGAATGCTGCGTTTGTAACCTATCCGGTATATAACTGAGCTGTCAAAGACAACGATCAATCTATTCAGACTATTAAACCTAAGTCACGTCACCAACTCTGACATCTACATCGTTATGGATCGCAACCTGTGCTATTTACATAGAGTAAAGCCTCTATTAAGTGAGCTCTAGTTCTAGAGAAAAATCCCTTAACCCCACCGAACATAATTCATAGTCATAATCATAATCATAATCACAACCATAACCATAATCATAATCATAATCATAATCATAATCATAATCATAACCATAATCATTATCATAACCATAATCATAATCATTATCATAATCTTAATCATTATCATAATCATAATCATAATCATTATTATAACCATAACCATAATCATAATCATAACCATAATCATAATCATAATCATAACCATAATCATAATCATTATCATAACCATAATCATAATCATTATCATAATCTTAATCATTATCATAATCATTATCATAATCATAATCATTATTATAACCATAACCATAACCATAACCATAACCATAATCATAATCATAATCATAACCATAATCATAACCATAATCATAACCATAACCATAACCATAATCATAATCATAATCATAATCATAATCATAATCATAATGATTATCATGAACTTTATCATTAGCATTATCATCATCATAGTCATCATCAGCACTGTAGTAAGGCCTGCGTGGACCCCTAGGTGTAGCTGCCTGTAGCGCTCACAAATGTCTCCATACAGGCCTTCGTAACCAAGCACCGAAGTCACGAAATAAACTTCAAAGATAGGTAAAGTACCCCCAAATCCAACAGTTACTTCCAATTACTTACTACGCACTAGAATCACCATCATTAAAATCATCATCATCATCATCATCATCATCATTATAATAGTATCTATCTTGAAATCAATTAAAACCATTTCAATCTCTATCAGTATCACAAGAAATTTTGTGGGAATGGTTGTAGTTAGCCACACCATAAAGGAAACATTATTCTAGATAATTCTTAAACCATTAAACAAAAATCTTACCTTAACTACGCTATCACTCCCACATGACACTACCGCCTCCTGTGTCTTCAACGGACACACGTGACAACTAAAGACTGCTCCACTGTGAGGCTGAACAGTCAATAAGAGGCCGTCAGAGCATGAGCGTAGCTGCTGCCGATTGCTATAATAATAAAGAAGATCCAACAACTACGTGAGTGGTCCCCAAACTTTAAATAACATCATCCTCATGGCTTTTGGTAGACCCACGGCTTCTGGTACGCCACTTGGCTCCTAAGATACCCCCTTAGTACCCCTCCCAGACATTTATACAGCACATTCCTCTGACCTAAGCCTGGTATTTTTATTTAAGTAATGGTTATAATAACATGAACAAGCGTCTGTTATATAAGATTCCCAGGTTAAACAGTCGTCCAACAACGAGGTGCTCCTCTGGCCAAGAACATAACAAGAGTTTCTCCGAACACTAACTGACAGATCGAAGCCTCCCGTTAAATACGTATTAATCGAGAAAGGGGAGATAAAAGTATGCTGTATTAATGGGTCTAATAGAGCAACTAACATTTTGTGGGTGATTTTAAAGACTGAAAGGTGTCAAAACACTTGAGCTTTTCGGATGTTAACACAAGAGATCATCATATTTAGTTTTATGAGTTTGATGATCTCTGTTAACATAAAGGAAAGTCATTACGATTACTGTCTACGTCAGAATTCTGCACCGCATCTCCATCTAATTGTGATACACAAACACAAATTAAATAAAAAAACAGTATTGGATCCATATGTGTAGTTTTCCCTTGTCTCTCTATTTTCTCCCGCAGTCCCCTTGAATTCCTTCAACGTCCTGAGGGGAGGGGGATATCAGCTTACTTGGGGGACAACGTGGTCAGTTCCAAATCAGCATAACGTAAAAAGTAGAACGATTTGAAGGGAGTGGCTTAAAATAGAAACGGTACTAAGGAGATTTGCAAATTGCACTGCCCAAGTGATATCTGTTTGTGTTTGATAAAGGATTCTAGACCTGTTGCGGGAAGACAAGATTGAAAAGTTTTGGTCTGAAAAAAGTAAGTCTAAGTAGCGGGAACTTATGATGTTAGCGACAAACTTTTCCATAGTTGTTGCAATTGAATGTTGTGACGTGAAATGATAACACGAGTTTTCCAAGTGAGTGGTCACCCTCTGAAACTTAAACAATATCAAAGGTGTAGTGAAAAAACTCCGAACAAAAATGATGTCGAAGAGCATACAGGGGAGGGGCGGCGGCGGTATTCCATTTCTAAACTTCCAACAAGTGTCTTTGAGGAACTACAGGACAAGTGCTCTAGTGATCTACGGCTTTGCATACAAACAAACAGAACTCTTGATAAAAAGGTTCGAGTCCACTAGCTACCTAGACAGGGTGCTGTTACTGCCTCTCTTTCTCGTAATACCCTGTCAAGTGGTCCTCCGTGTTTCAGCCTTAGGAATGAGCCTCATGGTGTTCCGAATTAAAAAGAATATTACTCCATACCCGAGAATAGCTTCTGGCCTTTGTATGCAGTAATTCAATCATAAAAAACCCTAGTACTTAAGTTACAGAATAACTGTACCTCCAATCAAAGTATATTCCATTACGCTGCGTTACTCTCCTCAAGGCCTCTTCTTTTCCTTTCTGGTAGACATTGTCACTACCAGGGTTTCCTAGTGCAAGTTGAACCACATCAATCCCACTTAAGTTTGTTGATAAGAGATTTGCATGAGCACCAATAAAATTCCTGAAATCTTTCAATATGCAGCGAGCCTAGGAGATAAAGAAACTGTATTTCATCCACAGATTCTTAGCTCTGAAACTTGGGTTGAGCAACGCACTATGTTTGCAACTTGCAAGTTTTTAAATAACCTGAGTGGCTTGAACCGTGTCAATCAGCTAGTGTTATATACAACAGCGTGTTATCATCTTCTCACTTCCTGTAACTTCTTTGCGAGTGTTGACTGCGAACGATTTTGTGACCAGTGTCGCGAAATAATTCGTTTATTCAACGTAATTTTCAAATACTACACAGTTAATGGCTGACTGAAATTGTGTCACTTATGTAATGCTATTTCAAAAATGGACTACTATCCTCTTATTTCCTGAAAATTCTTCGCGAGTGTTCTACCTTGACTGCGAACGATTTATGTGAACAGTGTTTGGCCAAAACTTTCAGTAAAATTAATCGCTTATTCAACGTAATTTTCAAATACTACACAGTTAATGGCTGACCGAAATTGTGTCATTAATGTAGGTATTGTTTCAACAATGGGTTACAATCCTCACATTCCCTGTAACTTCTTCCCTTCGGTCCCGACGGTTGATGTGACCAGTGTCTGGCTAAAACACTTAAAAACACTACTCCGTTTTCTAACGCAGTTTTCAAATTTAGTAGCACTCATCAACTTTCCACATCTTAACTGTATTCTGCTTGGCCATGTCCTGACTCAGATACCTCCTGCGAGTCACCTCAGTGGTGAAGTCATGAAACGTTATCTGCGAGAACACATATAAAGCTTTTGATAGGAATAGGGTTTGCCTCAAACTTTGTTCAAAGTACTTGATACAATCTTGACTTGAGAAAATTATTTAAAGGCTGATTTACACGCTACGATTTTGTCGGGCCGATCCACAGTTGGCATGACGTACGTCTATTGTTCAGGAGCCTGATTTCACTGTTGTTGATCTCAGAACGAATCGGGACGATTTTTAGAACGTATGTGACATTTGAACAGATTTACTCCCGATTTTGAATGTCACGGCAGTGTTTTAACATGGACACCTTGAAGTTGCGATGGAAAGCATGCCTTCTCTAGAGCAGAAACTACATTACTGTTAGGAACGTCTTGTAGGGACACTCCGTAGGCATATCAAAGAATAATGCCGTGAGTTTTATTTGCAATTTTAGCATAGT
>JAAAKL020010489.1:0-14323 GCA_010016065.2 Carybdea cf. marsupialis auct. non (Linnaeus, 1758) | reverse complement strand
GAATTAAGAACATTTTAAGAACTTTTTAAGGCTTACTTTTCAAATATCTAAGAACATTTTAAGCCTTGAAGAATTCCAAATGTTCTTATAAAAATAGATGTAATCTTGAAATGGAGAACGTATATAACATGAGTGAATTACGTGAGACAAATTTTTGTCTTTTATAGGTGGACGCGTTGTCACATGAGCTATTATTCTAAGCTAACATGGATATATTATTTATAGCAATGTCACGCAAGATGCACTTGCATCCACACACAAAGGTTTCCAGTGGTACAGTAGCGGACACATATTCTTGACATTTTCCATTGGTCGAAGCTTTTCGTTTCGCTCTTATCAAGACCTGACGCGAAAATGATCTTGTTGATACATAGCACCTTAAGATTATATCCAAACAATACATTCTTATCATAGCAATACTGAAAGTTAAAATAAAGATGTAGCTAAACATTTTACCATGTAGGGCGAATTTCGTGTTTACTTAAGAATTTGAACGGAAATCATACATATGCTAGCTTTCATAATGCAAATGCGAACAAAATAGAACCAAACTTAAATCAGCAAAAAATCAGGTACCATAATGTAACCGATTACTGTTTGCTTTTGAAGGAGGCCCATTTTAGACTTTGTGAAGAAGACTTTGCTTATAACAATTACTGAAATAGGCTGCAACGACGGCGGCATTGGACAGTATTTATAGGAATTCAAGTCCCTGTCTCTAGCAGTATGTTGTCTTCAAATGGTATCGTAATGCCGATACTTAGGCCTGTTAAAAGGTTATTAATTATGGTGATTCGGTTCTTAGTAAATAGAGTTGGATACATAAGCGATATAGATTGCTCTGCTGTTTCTGGGAAGTGCTCATTCGAATATGTTTATCTGCCGAAAATTCGCTATTGTTGCATATCTTGGTCAGCCTTAATAAACCATCAAAATCCAAACAGGCTTCGACAAAGATAAGCTGCTCACATTTACCCCTTCGATATATCTTATCAGTGAGGAGTATCCAGCGCCCTCCTATCTCGTACATGACCAAGAGCATCAAGTTATCACTTCCTGATTGCTTCAGAGAGCCGGTATTTCCTAATCCTGGCCTATTTGTATTGACTCGTCCAAGGTATCCGCAGCGGTAACAGTCTGCTAGAACTATTATTTATGACAGTTTTAGATTTGTCTACAAATTTTTTCATTTGATGCTGTGATATTCTTCTAGAGTTCCGTATCTTGCGCTCACACGAACATTTCAGCTCATCGAAGATATATCTGCAAGGTAAACCGTCGCTTTAAGAATATATTTTATTTTCTTGGAGTTATCGTAACTCATTACTATTTTTCACGTTAATACTAGACCAACAGGAAAGCCGAAAGGATACAGATGTGTTGTTGTGCAATTTGGAATGCACAGGGGAAAAAATATGAGATTTTCGATCATTTTTACAAACTGCAGAAATTCTTCAAAGAAAAAATTGCTTTTTTGGACAAATTTTTTTCAGGATTTTTTATTTCAATGTAGATAATAGAATATTTTACTGTGTGTGGTAGTTGCATTACCATGTTCTGTATCTGCTTGTGATACCATGTTTCCAGCGCTTTAGAGGATATGCTGCTCGTTCTTGGCACCATTGGGGGTAGGTAGCATCCCGTTGTTTCAAAGAGTTATTTACCACGCCCTATCAACATTATTTTATTCACGAACTAGGATTTACGAGCACAGAAATATTACCGTAAGACAATTGAAGATATTTGTATCTGTTTAATCACAATACTGTTGTTGCCGGTGTATTTAGTCGGAAGAGAATTGGCGAAACTCTTCACTGAAATAATGAGATTTCTATTTCGTAGTATTTTAAAGTAATTTTAACCAATTGTTTTGGGTCTGCCAATTTAAAATTATTTATTTTACGCATTATTAACACCTGAAATGTACGCCCTTTTGATTTTGGTTTGATGACCCATCGTAGACTAACTTTTGTGAACATTTGAATGTGGAAATCGCCTTAAATCAGGCGATACAAGGCTGTCGATTTTAACAAATCACATTTCATCAATTGATCTGAATCTATCGGTACGTGATTCAGTTGGTATCAAGAAAAAAGGTTGGGTAATGGTTTTGGTCATCAGAACAGACGGAAAGTGGTATGTAGTAGTACTTCTTACGAGGTCGGGGCACTGTTACGGTGCACCTAGCAATCTTCTTGACATTGTTTAGAACTCAGCAGTACAACAGAGCCTCTTACAAGCAATGGTGACATCCCTAGTTGAAATTGCGTGTGGCCACTGTAGTAGTGTATCTTACAGCGACTTATCGTTATAAATCATAGAGGCTACGTTTTTTAAGAGGATGCCCTTTCGGCATGAAGTCGGAATTAACGAGAGCAACTGCTATGTTTTGATTACAATTCTGGGCCAGATAATTCCCATCATTTCTTTATTAGTTATTTTATTGAATGGTTTACAGAATAACGAAGGTCGGAAGGAATGGAATTCCTTTTGCACGAAGTAAAATCGTATAAGAAAACTGTAAAAATAAGATACAAGATAGGCAGAAGTGAAGAAGTTTATAGCGTGTTCAATTTTGTTATTATTAGTCCCTTGAGTGTATCCTCAGTACGGAATCTTTTAATCCCAAGGAATCCCTTTAGTCTATATCTCAGTGGGGGTACGAAGGCACGAAATATTCAGAGGAATTAACATCGGAAATAAAGTTGTTTTATAATTTATTCCCAAAAAAGGTATTTTTTATAACAACATACTGTTTCCCATAACAATATTAAGGCTTCTTGATATTTGATGCATCACAAATTTTGGTATAAAATGTTAGAGGAAATTTATTTTGTCTCAGTATAGAAAGGTTTGTAAACGGAAGGTGACGTATGCTGTGTAAGACGAGGAGGCCTAATGATTAGGTCACCGTATCTCCATTTAAGCACAAATTGTCCACGATTGAATAATTGGTCAATGCTCAAGCCGTGTATGTGACGGGGGTAAAACCTAGCCCCCCCCCCCCTAAGGCTGCCTCGGCATATAATTCACGCGTCATACCTCAAAATTCATGGCTTTATTGGTTGAAGTCACGCCCGACCTTTTCCGCGTTGCCAAATCTAGATTCCTCCCCATACCTTTTCTTCTGTTTGTACTGTCCGCTCGTCAACTCTAGGTAGATGGGATATTGCTCAGCTACTAAAATTTGCGTTGGGTTTGTCCATTCTCCACTGCAGATGATTTTTAGTGAAAGCAAACTGATTCATGTTGTGGGCTGCTGCCAAATAATCAAAATTTCAGGTTCTGATCAATTACACCCAGGAAATTTAAATATTCGGGAATAAGAACAAAAATTTCGTATTAGGGTGCACCTGTACAAAGCAGTTCGCTGAATCTAGAAAGTTCAGTTTCACATTTACATTAGACGACCAACGCCCTAGTCCCGTCACATTTCGAACTACGCACTCAAACATTTTACATTTCCTTTTACGTATGACTTGCATTACTGACCGTTGTTTTAGCACCTACTTTGGAGTTCGGCTTGATGTGGAAAACCCCTATTTCTATGGCCAAGCAACCTAGATAAGCAGATTTTAGGAGCTACTATAAAATATGACAGTAGGCCACCTTTACTTTCCACCAGTCCTTTGCGTTCGTAAATGCCACCGTAACTTTCAAACAGCATCTTGGACCTCTTGAATGACTCAACCACTTTTTGCGTGTAAAACATGTCAAATCTAAAGCACATCACTCGTTTTAGAAATATGCTGCGCTTGATTTCTAAGTGATAAATGAGGTATGATATGATAATGTAGCACGAAAGTGTTGCCTTTTCAATATTCAGGATTGCTATAATGTTGTTAAATTGCACTCAATGTTCGTAATTTGGTGTTTCATGCAAACGATTAACATGATAATTTTTAATGGTCTTTACGGGGTCTATTTTTTTACCGTAGGCTAAAGATTACGTCGATCCTGTCGAACTTTTTCCGATCTGTCATTGTACTTACGCCTGAGGATCTTGTTCCTTGTGTTTACTTATGTCTTAATAAGGTGAGCAACTGAGAGCTAGCATGTTTACCATGTTTCTTCCTTATACAATTCCTGATATTTATTTACAATGTAGGGTTATTTATGTTGGGTTTTGATAGTAATAAAAGAGCAATAGTAGCGATCCTTCCTCCTGTTCAGAATGAAGTAACCAGGTCAGGTTTGGTTGCAATGTGTAACGTTATGGCTGTCTAACACACAGAAGCAAAGAGAGACATAAACTTTAAGACATAGACGTAACGAGAGTTACTCAATGATCTTTGTTAGGTCTTCTTCTGTTTTTATAAATGACGCGTTACTGAAGAATACTGCAATGCAGACAATGCAATCTGACTATTCTCATGTGGTTTTTAATTTTTCGGGTTTTTTTGTGTTTTATCTCGTAATCAAAGGGGAACTAAAGTGCTTCATGGCAGTGTTGAATGTGAAAGAATTACCAAAGTTAAAGTTTGATATATCGGAAACCTATCCATTTACATTCAGCTGATTGTTCAGACTCACTGGTAGAGTACAGTCATTGACGGAATACACTTATACCCAGATACCCACTTATATGTCTAAACTGAGTATAAGGTTCCATTTTACAGTTGACTACAGCCGCTCCTGACTCGAGAGGTCTAACATCATTATTTTAAATTTTATTTGTATTTTTATATTTATCTTGCAAGAGCAATAGGGAGATCGTGACCTCGATGGTACTGCCATGTAAATACAACGAGAGCTCAATATGTGGGGCCACAGTGATTCTCACTATTCCATTGGATACTTGAATGACGGTTGAGCTCTGATGCTTTAAATGTTATGGCTTACAAATCTTGTTTACAAGGTACATCTCACGAAATAGAATTTATTAGCTACAGAAACGACCAGTACCCCTTTTATTTGGTCCGATACTAGCAGTCGCTAGCAGCAGATCAAATTTGCATACTTGTGAATGGGTGAATATGAGACGTGAATATATGGGGAACGAGAAATCACAGAAGTATGTCTGGATCTCAACCTTTTGTGTACATCCTTTGTGAATGACACGTAAAAAAATAGTGTATAAGGTATCATAACAATCATGTTTTGATAAGTTATTTATACGATTGCAACTAATTATGCCGAATCGATTGCTTGATTCCATATGTTCAGATCTAATTCATTGACATTTCTGTGAATGTTTTCAAACATTTCACGTATTTTAGCTTGCTCCGGCATATGAGGGAATTGAACTTGGAATTGGCGAAAACATCCTTATGAAAGCTGTAGCATCTGCAACAGGTAAGATGGGAAAGTGAAACAACTCTTTGCAAGATGGCCTTTTGATGTCAGCTGTTTTGACTCGATATATATATTTCCTAGGATTCATTCTTAGTTGCTTTACACCTTAGTGAAGACGGTAACGGCAACTAAGTGGCCAAGATGCAAATAACTAAATGGCCATGTGTTTTACAGCTATAGCAATTAGTCATTCCTTAGTGCTTGGATAAGCAGTGACTCGATTTTTATCCCACCTTCGAGAAGGTTACATGATTTTCCCTTGTCTTATTTTAGGGGCTTACCTGATCCTTGCATAAGAAACGGAAAGTGACGAAGATCACTCGAACTGATCTCCGAAGTATCATCGAATTATTTTCAGTAGTATATTAAAGACCCCAAGATAAAGGCCGACGTTGTCACACAATTATGTGCTTTCAGATCAGTGGAAGGAAAAGACACATATTTTATTCCATGGTCACTGTAACTGCACACTTACAGTTAGATATAGGTATCTGTTCATTAGAGGCTCCCGGAATCCATCCCTTAGCTTAATGGTTGCAGAACCACTTCGTGAGCATCTGAATGAAGCTGAAATAAGGAGTTTAAATGAAAGGACGAGTGAATTTAGATTTGATATTTCTGGCTCGCTGTATTTTTAGATTTAATAAAATGCCCTACCTTTCCATAGGGATAAAATAAGATACCTTTCATATAGGAACGGAAATTTGTTCCATAATGAAGAAAAAGACTAAATCAAGAAAGCCACTCCAGTTGCCGTCTAAAGAATGAGTCGAAATCAAACCTTCGAAACTCAACTTTCTAGCGTCTCTGTTCTCCTGTGATTTTAACTACGTAAAACATTGGGCAGCTGTTAGTAGATCTCTTAGGAACAGTGGTACCGGATTGGTCATGTGTTTCCTCGCCCAAACCGTGCGTAAAGTGGTTTGTGCACTTTTCGGTTCAATTTCAGTACTAAAGTGTTTTGCGTTCTCACCCAAACATTGAACAGAGGGTTGCAGACAATAGATTCTTGTACGAGACTTTGATTTAAAGATCGCCCAATTTGGCGCATTGTCACCCAATCAGGTAGACCTTGCTAGGGGTAATCAAGGTTTAGAGACATTGCAAATGGAAGCGAAAAGGTACGGAAAGATTAAGCAAACTGACATCCCTTACTCTGTTTTGCAATGCTAGTAGCCGAATTTACACAACGTATAACACACAGATGTGACCGCATACAATTTAACTCGTCTGTTACTAGTCGTAAAGAAACATTCAACCGAATTTTAGAATCTCTATTTTCTTTGGTCATAAATATTCACGATCGTAACAGCTGCAACTCCATTCCGAAAGGATAGTGTGAAATATCAGTCTAAAGTTGAAATCCGCAATAATAACAAAATTCTTTCAAAATATTAACAACTAAATTTGTATTTATTACCTTGCCTTTGACAAGGGAAAGAGTGAGATACTGGAAAGAGAAATCAATATGAAAAGCAGAAAGATTAAGGAAACAATTCATTCTTTGCAACACCAAAAACACATCAATAACATATCCTACAACCTACCACACATATGGCTACCAGCACTATCGGGGAAAACACAAGAAACACAGAATCAGCTTGGCGCCACTTATCCAACAAGTTCGACCCCTAATTCTCCGCAATCAAACAACATAAATCAGCAAATCAGTTCAAAGTCTAACTGCCTGAAGAAGGGAGAATTATCTCACGAAACGTAGACTAAGAAAAAGACTACGACTCAAGACATGACAAATATCTTACCATCAATGGCAAGAACCGAGTCGGCAAGCGTCAGAATATTTTAGCAACCAAATTTGTTTCTGACATTAAGTTTTCTTCCGCAAAGAAGGATTTGGTTTATGTATCGACCATCAAATTATAAAATAGCATACGGTAGTCATTTGAATGTCTTTTCAACACTGAATTAATTTAGACTACGTTCCATCTATAAAAATTTTGATAAGATTTGAAGATTTGCTATTACAATGTGAGTTGTTGATTATAAACTTTGAAAGATAAAGTGCGTATATGTTCAGGACGTGCCAACAAGCGAGAAGAAAAGAGAAAATAAACAAATTTCAGTACATGGAAACTCTTCTGTGATTATTCAAGACGTTTGAGCGCGATAACATGATCATGTACAGCCTTAACTTGCCAGCTAACAAAGTTTAAAATGAGTATTTTCAAGTTTGGAATTTACGTTCGTAGCTATGTCCATGTTATTTTATGTTGGCTCTGGCTTGTTTTATGTTGGTTGTTTTGATGTGGCGTGAAGAATGAATCTCCTCCAGGGAACAATGTGTAATAGACACCCATTGTTAACTTATCACATTGATTGGCCAAATTCTTCATTACGTAGGCTTGTTTTTCGGTCGAGATTTTGCTGCCTTCTACCGATTGCTGCCTCATGTTTTCGTCCGGTTATTTCGTTGACAACAATTCATCTCGCTCGTCTTTGTATTTAACAAAGTTTGAACCTTTTGCATGGTTGAAGAAAATCTTAGTTACTCCCGTTGACAAGTTCTTGCATGCTATTATATACTTGCTATTATATACTGACATCGGAGTGAAGGAAGAAAGTTCCAAAACCCCAAAGGGCTGTATTGAATCAACTGCCATTTACAAGTACACAACAATTCCCTTCCCGTGCTCAATACAGGACGCGCCTGGGAATTGGTATCACACAATCGTTTTTAATGACATAATATTCTCGATATCCCATATAATTAACAAGGGTAAGGAGCTACGAAAATACGATTGACAGGCGGTAAAACGGTGACATTATCTACACATAGCGTAAAATACCATGTGCAGCAAAACATGTCGCAACTCCGTAATCCCGACAATTGACAATCGCCAAGGCTTAGACAAACCCTTACAAAGCGAATCTCGTCATTACGTTCTCCATATTGCATTCCCACAATGCATTGTATCCAGTATGCTCGCTCCACATTTTAAAAGCCCATTAATACAGTGAAAGGAAGAAACTCGACATTGTTTTATTTATCAGCGGCGAATCGGGTTCTAATAGGTTCTAGTTTCAATTTTTTTTAAAGAGCTATGATTCGTATAATCGGGACTGATATTTTCAAATTGCTGATATAGGACATGCCTGATTAAGACTTGGTTATTGTTATTTGTTGTCACTGAATATACAAATTGTTTTGTTAGGTAAACATCAGATAATGTCAGCACTTTGTAGAGCTTCTTTTTCAAAACATTTCTTGTGAGATGTATGTTCACTGCTCGTAAGGTAATGTAGCAAGGTGCTTTAATTTCTTTAACTAAGAGTCTGCATATGAAACTTACTGGTGTTACGAGCGCACAATCTTTCGCGCGCTTTTTCTTTCAAAATCTTTTCCGACAGCGCGCTGACAGGTACGGTACCTGTGGTTGGTAAGAGATTTGTTATTGCAGTTGTCATAGAAGTACCAAGATAGCAAGAAATGGAGAAACCGTTTTGGTACGTAAAAGCTGCTTTAGTCTGTTACCTTTCAGTGTTCAAGTCGTCAGATTTGAATACGAAAAACGAAAAAAGGGCGACATCTATACAGCTTGACCGCTTCCATATGAAAGGTAAAGCTAGGTCTGCCTTTCATCTAGCCCTTCTGATATCAACCCTTGTGAAAGCAAGTAAATTATCGCTTTGGAGTCTAATAGTTGCTTTTTTCATTGGACCTTTTTCCATTGATCTCTGCGAAAGACTGGATCGAGCTTTCCATTGCTTCCAATCAGCGAAGAAGAGTGGCCTCGAATTCTAGCCGCCAAAAGTTAAAATGGCTTTTGGAGGTCTTCAGTGTTGCGTAATACTGTTTATAAGCTTATTTAATTGGAACTAAAATGGCGTTCAACAATTGACCTCGCTTTCAGTCGGAAGATCCAGTGTTTTTTAGAGGCCAGAGATAGTTTTAACAGACACTCATTGGTTCAAAAGACAACTACAATCAGACATTTCAAATCATAATTGCCCCACAGCTGGGTATGCGTTTCGGTGTTTCCTTTTCGTACGTAGTTCTGACTTGAATAGTGTCAGACAAAAAGACAAGTTTTTAGTACCTAAGCGGTTTTGCTTTTCCGCACGATTTTAAGTAGTTGTAGAAATGACTTATGTTTTGATCGCTTCGGCAGCTGACAATAAACCTACAATTTTGAACAACGTAAAACCACTCTGAATCTTCTATTTTGCTGTAGGAAAAAGTTTAGCTCAGTTGAAAAGTGAAGCAGCTGACAAAGGAGATATTGGTATTGTAGCAGAGGTAAATGAACTATCTATTATCTTTTGTTATTTGTAACTGTGGTAAATGGAAGCTTGATAAGATTTTAAGGTGGATATACTTGAATAGGTTCATGATGATCTTTTACTTGGAAGAGATGGTTGATACAAATGCGTCTATATCAACTCATGCATCAAGCTGCAAAGCTATTCAGGAATACCGTGACAAAGAAATTCCAATCATTTAAAAGGAATTGTTCTAGACGAGAAATTAAGACAGGAGTACGTATCAGGCACAGAAAAATACTTAATATAACTTAAATGTCACGAGCCCTTTTTTATATGCGCGAGAACATGACGCAAGACGCGTACGAGAGTCATTAAAGCCCATGGTAACCATTGTAGATATGACAGATCTATTTTTGTCAAGGCGCAGTGGTGCTCAATGACTTTAACATTCTCTTTATTGCGAGAAACCGAAAGTTGTATCGTGGAAATTATAGGAGATCTATTTTGAAAGTGTCATGTAGACCCCTGAGTTAGAGTACAGCATACTCAGCTACTGTGGAGTTTTGTATGTTATTCGTAAATATGCTGTATTGGGCTGTACGTTTCACCAAAAATTTGAGGAGTACATAAAAAACAGTGCTCTAAGCGTATTACTTCGTCTTCATGGGAATGCTACTGCAAGTTATATATTTATCATCGTTATTTAAGTAAGTCAGTAGTCAGTTTTCATGGAGACACTATGATCGTTTTTATTCTGGAAGAGATATGCTCTTAAAGTTATTGAAAGAGCGAAACTTTCGTGAACGTGATGAAATAGCGGAACTACAACTTCGTAGGTACTTGAGTGAAAAGACAATGACTATCTTCGTACTATGGTGAAATAAAAGATTTGGAAAATTGGTATCTTCTGGATGAATTGAAGGCTAAGCCCCCTTATGATGAATGCAGGACTGTTTGATCAGTCACCAATTTGTGGTGTGAGGAGGGTTTGACTAATTGGTGTTGTATCAATTCCATTAGCATGACCCAATGACGGCGCACAAGAAATAGTCTGTATTCGTAGCCAAGAAGGCAGAAGTGTGTCATGATTAAGCGAAGTTTCTGGCTCTCAATTTTACTGGTAACTGTGATATTGGAAGATGACACTGCATACAAAATGTTCACTTCATAGGCCTGACCATTAATTGCACAGTATAGTTTACCAACATGTACAATTTGGTATTACCATTCCCACTGTAAAGGCCTGTCAAATAGATGCCCGCGGAAAAAGTCCCTGTACTGCCCTAATAGGTGTTACGCAGCTATAGTAAATGAAATCTGTGGCAGTTTGGTGTAATAGCTTTGTTAAACCAGTTTTCCGGCTTAGATTAGGCACTGAATAACTTAGCCCACTTCTCTTCATCAAAGTCACGGGCCCTACCCAGCCCATGTGAGAGAAAATGTTGGTGGACTGAAACATCCAACAGCAGAGCAATTCTCCTAACTGGATTTTAACAGTTTTAAAGCTTCATGTTACTTGATATAGTGCATATATGCAGGGAATAAAGTGGCGGACCCTACCTTTTCTTTAAAAGAAATCTATTTTTGGTACTTACTGTCATTCTCAAATGACATGATAGCAGTTCAAATCCCTTCATATAAATACTTTCTACAAAATCTGGAAACTTTTAAGGTCATTTTTCGCTAGTTTTACGACAATAATCATTGCAGAAGCGACTGTAAAGCAACTACAAAGCCAGCAGAGTACGACATGCAACGACACCATCGATTGAAAATAGAGAATGCGACACTAAATTGCACGCATTAGTTAGTTCCTACTGAGATAGGTAACGTGCCCAAATTTAAGAACGATGTCTGGGGAAATATCCAGATACGATTTTTTCAAGGTTTGAAATATTCCTATCTAAAATTTGATAGTTTAAGTCAGCCCATCATCTTATGAGTTAAACAAAATTTTCCGTAGTTTATAAAAGATTTTCAAAAACAGTGTTTCTGTAAGCCATTTTGAAGCTTTTAAAGGAGGCCATTAAACTCCCAGTTAAAATTAAAGTTAAAAAAAGGGTTGGAGACAATATTTATTACGCGTTTATAAGCGTTTGATTATTGGGTTGATATTTTGGTATCTAATAAATTGATTTACTTGAAGAAATGTTTGGGGTGCCATAAGCCAGGTATTAAATTATGCCAAAATAGGACCGATGATGCCTTTTCGGTATGGGAGATGCATTGCATGGCTATGCTTACAGGTGGCCCTGAGAACTACAAAGGGTACCTCATGGAATTAGTTGCTTTAGCAGCACTTTCTGCATTTTTTAAAAAATTATTTGACACCGAACTGGACGTCAAATGTATGGAGAATCCAGGGTATGTGTGGTGTAGGATGCCACTTCCAAGGACATAACACCTATCCGTTGTGTAGGGTTACAGTAACGGGATTCGAACTCACAACCACCTTGTTTCGAATCCAACTCTCTAACCTCTCTTAGATGATGCCTCCCTAGCCTCTCTTTCACGGGGCCTTCTTTTGGCATGTCCCTACCTCTTTCCCATTGGCATTCATAACTTTCAAGGATTTATATGGAGTTCTTTTATTCAATTTTATTATAGAGCTGCAGAACAAATCAGAGGATGATGTTTACGCCGCCGAAATTGATGGTAACTAACGTGTTTGGCAAGCTCAAAGAGATAGCTGCAATGACTGGAAATGCTGTAAGTGAGTTGTTACCATAATAAATACACAATATGATTTTAAATTAATATTGAAGCTATTTTATTTTAAAGGGATTTTGTAACATATTATTAGTTTGGGATTGTACAGACACCAAATCACGTCCTGCAACCAATCCGACTTGCTTTCCTTGGAAAAGTCACTGCCTATGTTGGGCATGTTGTTTCAAATTTAAATATGATTTCTCTTGCTTAGGCTCCACTTCTTCATTCCTTCATACCACTCTTGCAGAAGGGCTGAAAGTTCTGTCAAAAAGCTTCGTATCTTGTTATCCAAACTACATACTGCATACTCCAGATTGTAAGTTGCCATATTCACCACTCCTACTTCCCACCTCGTTCCACGAAAAAATACCCCTGTCTAGGATTATCATCTCTGATCTCTTGGTCATTGGAGACGCAAAGCGACAGCAGCGTTCACCCTTCCTCTCCTTCATACTATTCAACCAGAGAGGCTTTTTGAGCGAGAGTTTAGCATGATTTATAAAATCGCCGAACTGTGGGATTTGGGGCAACCTCATCCTCTTTTTGAATAAAACTACATAATTAAGAGGTCGAGAATTATCCCCCTGTTACAAAAGTTGATACTATCACATCACAGTCGACAGCTACATCATCGCCGTGCACGTGTGTTTTCAAATTTACCACCGCAGCGAGTTTTACTGTGAAAACAACACCACTACGTGCATTACGTTTATCTCAAAAATTTATGTAGCTTTCCTTGCCCAGGTTACATCTACTGCGCAAGGGCTTGTTATAAGCAAGTGAACGTTCAAAGATTTCTGTTATTAGCATGTGAACGTTCAAAGATTTCTGTTATTAGCAAGTGAACGTTCAAAGATTTCTGTTATAAGCAAGTGAACGTTCAAAGATTTCTGTTATTAGCAAGTGAACGTTCAAAGATTTCTGTTATAAGCAAGTGAAAGTTCAAAGATTTCTGTTATTAGCAAGCGAACCTTAAAATATTTCTGTTATGTTTTGAATTTCTTTTGTTGTAGTCCATTACGAAGAAACAAGATAAGATTCAAGGACTATTCGTGGCATGCCGTCATTCAGAAGCCAGATATCTTATCAGGTGCCTTCACATTTTGACTTGTCTTACAATGTAGCTGTAACGTTGACACTTCAGGGTGTGTTAGGAGGTATAGCCACTAATACGATCACAATTAACTTAGATAGGGGAGAAATGATATCATAATATCCACTTTTATATGTGTTATCTTTGTGCATTAACCTTTATGAACTTTTTGGCCACATGATTATGAGGCGATTTCACGTTGTATTGTATTGTGATTCACAAGGGTGTGTAGGTGTAGGCAGTTAAAGTTAGTAGAATGGTATTTGTCGTTAAAGTATAGAGAATAAGATGAAAAGAGCGTGTGGAGAGACTGATTGTTGACAATACAGTTTCCACTTAAACATATCCTCGAAATGAATTAAGTTTGAAACATCGTTACGCGCATATAAATAACATATTGCGAACCGAGACACCCTCCTATTTATTTGTGGTGCTTACGGAGAGACCCCGTATTATCAAATGTGGGTCTTCTACACCTAGTCATATGGTTGTTTCGTACAATGTCATCAATGATTGTTGTTGATGATAGCAATAGCAAGAATTGTTAATTCCATAAGAGACAGTTTTTCAATTTAGTCTGCTGGTCTTTTACTTACTTCCTAACAAACTCGAGTTTTTGTTCGATTGCTCTTTGTTCAACTGTGCTTGTTTTGCTAATATTTATTTGTATTCACATAAATATATTATTAATGTAGTAATTTAATTTACGGTCGTAGTATAAAGTAGGATATAAAGGAGGCTCGGACAGTGGCGGGCTTGAGTGTTTGGCTTGAATCTTGACGACGCCAAGTGTGTCTACCTGAAGAGATTTGAAGAGTTTTATGGCATCCCGTTAATTAAGGGACATACATCTGTTTCAAAATCTGTCAATAAAAGTTTTATAATAGTGAGAGCAAGTGAGGGGGGGGGGGAGGGGGGGGGGGTTGTAAAAACCAAAAAGAATAGGTTTCAAAATCGTTGGAAAATACAAAAAAGAAAAAAAAAAAAAAAAAAAAAAAA
>JAAAKL020010488.1:0-14325 GCA_010016065.2 Carybdea cf. marsupialis auct. non (Linnaeus, 1758) | reverse complement strand
CGGTTATTTTCTGACGAATGTACTCTGAGGAGTGTCAGACGAAAAAAGCTTTTAAGTACAAAATGAATTCGCTATTTTGTGCAGTTTTGTTATCAAAAGTGCAGTTGGCAATGATTGGGAAAAATGGAAAGAGGAAAAGTCTGTGTTTGTCCCTAGCAGGCACTCGACCAAAGTATGCAAATAAATCTGTACTCATTTTAGTTTCTTTTTCTCTAATGCCAAGTACAATACATCGAGTGAGTGAGTGAATGATCTTGAGTTTAAAGACCAGACCGGTATTTGACCCCACAACACATGGGTCAAAGGCGTTAACTACTTTGTCAGGGCGACCATCATCAAGAAAATGATACAAAGAATGCCTTCTTTGATTAAAGTTTGATCAGAAATGGATTGTTCTTTCCGGCTTCTCAAAGGCACCGATACCAACTTCGTTCCATTCACGATGATTGAAGTATGAAACAGGAACGTATGTAGCATGTCGATAACAATTCATGTTTCCCTAGGACTTGCAGTTTGTGCTGTGTTGTTAGGGGACCTTGTAACCTTCGCACCTGCTGGACACATTCGATTTTCGCTGGCCACATGTCTGATGTCTTGAAAGTCATGTCTTAGTATCACAACGGATAATTACGTGCACAATCAAGCCATATCAACAACACACATCTCGGGACAAAATTTTAGTATAATTAAAACACATGCTTGAGGTGAAAACTAGGACAAGAAACCGAAAATACGATTCAAGTCCTTTCCATCATTAAAATATTGGCAAGACAATTGAATTTTTAAAGAAAATAATTAAAAGTCGTTGTAGATATTGAATGCAGGTGATGACGTAACCGTGAGGGAAGTGAAGGACGTGTCCCCCACTTCTCCGAAAAGTTAATCAAGCAATTTGTCCAAACCTGATATTAATTAGCTGGTTTTTCTTAAGGATACGTTGCCGGTACTATATAGCCATAAGTCTTATCATAAAGATTTTACGTGTTGTTATTGTTTGTTGTAAGTTTCTTTAGATTCCTCCTATGTTAGATAGAGCTTGAAATAATGCGAATGCAAGTTTACAGGTTTTGATAGTTTCAAAACAGGGCGTGGCGTGGTTTGTTGATAATTTTTTGTCGTCTCCCCAGTTTATCAAGAGGGGTCATGCTGCTAAATGCAAGATTGGGTAGTTCCCGACTTTTATGGTCACTTTGTTCTACAAGATTAATGTTTTCAGTGTCTGCACTCATGTTTTTACATAAGCTTTGATAGTTTTATAGTTCAGATGTTGTATAGTTGATCATGATGTTCTAATGGAAACTAAAGGAAGCTGGTCATTTGCGTATCTCTTGGTGACAACAAAAAATTTAAAAAAAAGACCCACTATAATTAGATGCATCAATTCACGTGGCTTACATGTAAATAAACTACGCCTTTCAAATAAAAAACGTCAGGGCATAGAATATTGAATGCCTTATGGTCCAAAATAAATAGAGCTGGATGCAATGTGCCTGAATGGAGAATGGGGGGGGGGGGGGAAAGGCTACTGTTAATGGAGTTGGAGAACCAACAGACCATGTCAGTGTAGGTCGCGAGTTTAAGGTTACTTATCTCTCTAACAATCTGTTAAAACTTTCAATAAAATCCTATCTTCTGACCCCTATTAAGAGTTTGTTCGTTGATTTATTAATAAGAGTCGTCTCGCAAATTTTAGACGGTATTTTTGTCCTTGAAGTTGTACAAATACAACTGACGATATGACTAAATATTGATATGACTTTATTAGATACAAAAGTATGATCAAGCTACTTTTTGATTGACAACCATCAAGATATTTTTATATAAGCTTGTATCCCCCTTTATCGATTCACTGCTAGCTACGAAAAGTATTTGGTGACGAAAATATAACAAGATCTCAAATTATGTAATAGCAGGAAATGACTTTCAGCCTAACTTAAACACTCTCAGAGCAAGGTCAAGTTATTGCCCGCTGAGAGCAAAGGAGCTTGTGGAAATTCTCATTTTTTCGAAAATATTTTGTTACGATGATGTATGTTTAGATCGTGGTAAGGTGTACAATGAAGTGGGAGATGACAGAAATAGAGGTAGGTTCCACCCCCACACAAATAATCTAAACCAACCAACCCACAAATCAAATGATCGATGAATGATCAACAGAAAATTAGTAACTAGATAAAAGGCTATACAGAGATATTATAGAGAGAAAAACGGAAGCAATGGAAACGAGAGGATCCAGAGAAACGATCACAGTAAAATACAGTTCTCTACAGCCCGTGTATGAATATTTCAAGAGGAAGAAATTGAACAATCCAAAATCCTCATCATTTTTGATCCAACAGTTACAGTCTGTGTCACGATACGAGATAAAGTCAAAACGCCAAAAGAGTTATGAACTTATGAACAAATCAAATCCGATCTCCACTAAGGAACATTTGGGGTTTACATATGTAAGTTCAGTAATTGTTGAAGTTAAAGCGATGTTAGTTTTATTGCCAAAGAACGATTGTGACGAAATATATTATATTTTTAAAACTTGTTGCTTCGCGTTTGTTACTTCTCATAGGCGTTTATAGATGTCGTAACAATTTGTACTAAATATTCGCAAGGTCAAGAGGTAACAGGTACTAAAATGACTTTTATCAAGGATTGTCATTCAACTGTTAACCTCTTGACTGCTTAATCCTTTCTGGTAAATGATGTCAGTAACTTTGAAAAACTTTGTAGGATGGTACATAAGTTCCTTAAGGTGTTATCATTCAAATCGTACAATAGGTAAAGCTAGACCTGCTTTTTACTTGGGCATTCTGGAATCCGTCCACATCAAATCAAGAAAACCGTTGCTTTGTAGACCAAAAGAATTTGTCTTTTCATTGGGCCTCTTCGATTAACCATTCAGTTCCAGACATTGCCTTGTCAAAAGAACACCAATCTGGCCGTCAGACTTCTGATTGGCTACTTTTTAACACAGTTGGGTTAAGTTTCATTGATTTCTTCTCAACTGTACCTCTATACGATTTTGTACTCCTAGGTGTATCAGACAAAAAAAGCTTTTCAGTACTAAAATGTTTTTGCTGTTTCTTGTAGTTTCATTCAAATGTGTAGCCCTGAAAAATTCTTGATGTTAAGACAGAACGTTGTGCTGATGACATTTATTTATTGTTGTTACGACCTTTTAAATTTGGAGGGTTTAATTCCCTTTATTATTGACTGTGATAGTTATTAGGAAAAGAAGGTAAAAGAAGAAAATAAGTAAACTAGAGGTTCTGTCAGAGAATTATACTCACCACAATGTTGGATTTCAAATAGTTTGTTGGTGGTACAAAAATATAATACTGCACGAAATAGCGAAAACATTTTAGTACTGAAAAGCTTTTTTCTTATACCAAACTGTGTATTGAAAGTGGCCAATCAGATGTCTGATTGCTAGATTGGTGTTGTTTTGACCAATCAGAGTCCATGGCAAAAAAAAATGGTTAGCCGAAAAGGCCCAATGAAAAGACAAATTCTTTTTGTCTGCAAAGCAACGGTATTGTTGCTTTGATGTGGACGGATTCGAGGATGGCTAGTTGAAAAGCCGACCTATCTCTGCATATTATGGGGAAGCGGTCATCCGTATACAATGTAGCACAGTCTGGGTTTTCAAGCAAGTGCTGCCCTATGGTAGAGTCGCATTGCTTACTAGCGCTTTTTGCACAGTACACAGTTTTACACAGTTTGGTACAAGTTTTACTGATTTCTTCCTATCTCAATTCTGACGATTTTGTACTCTGAGGAGTGTCAGACGAACAAAGCTTTTCAGTACTAAAATGTTTTCGCTATTTCGTGCAGTTTTACTGTTTTGTACCACCAACAAACTATTTTAGTAATATTTATATTGTATTGATGACATGCTTGAGAACTTGATATTAACTAGGTGACCTCTTTGAACTTGACATTGACTAGGTGGCCTTTTAGTAATATTTATATTGTATTAATGACATGCTTGAGAACTTGATATTAACTAGGTGACCTCTTTGAACTTGACATTGACTAGGTGGCCTTCTAGTAAAATTTATATTGTATTAATGACATGCTTGAGAACTTGATATTAACTAGGTGACCTTTTTGAACTTGACATTGACTAGGTGATCGTTTAGTAATATTTATATTGTATTAATGGCATGCTTGAGAACTTGATATTAACTAGGTGACCTTTTTGAACTTGACATTAAGTAGGTGACCTTTTTGAACTTGACATTAGCTAAGTGACCTTTCAGTAAAATTTTCATTGTATCAATGATATGTTTGAGAAGTTGATGTTAACTAGGTGACCTTTTTGAACTTCACATTAACTAAGTGACCTTTTCTGAATTAGACATTAAATAGGTGACCTTTTAGTAATGTTTATATTGTATTATTGACATGCTTGAGAACTTGATATTAAATAGGTGACCTTTTTGAACTTGACATTAACTAGGTGATCGTTTAGTAATATTTATATTGTATTATTGACATACCTGAGAACTTGATATTAACTAGGTGACCTTTTTGAACTTGACATTAACTAGGTGACCTTTTAGTAATATTTATATTGTATTAATGACATGCCTGAGAACTTGATATTAACTAGGTGACCTTTTTGAACTTGACATTAACTAGGCGACCTTTTTGAACTTGACATTAACTAGGCGACCTTTAAGTATAATATCAAGTGAATCAGCAATTCCTCGAGTCACAAATGTAAGTGGCACTGGCTCCTAAGCCACATAAATATTTCACGTTCATACTAGTGAAGCAATGCCGTATTCGCCACCGTAAATATTATTTTTAGTAGAAGCAATGGTTTGCACAGTTTTCAGTTGTTGAATCATTGTAATGTTATTGTCATAAACCGTGACCATAGGTAGCGTCGTTCTGGTCGACGTTATCGAACGGGAATTATCGTACATCGCACGCGGACCCCGAATTCTAGTGTATTTATATATTCCAAAAGCCATCTGCTGAGACGGATCACACATCGATGTTCAAGGGTGCTATATTGAAAAGCATGGTACTTGACGACTAGGAAAAATTTCAATTTCTCCCCACATCTCATCGAGAATTGATGTTAGTGATCCCAAAGGCATTTAGTGTATCTTTTTATCCGTTGTGTTCATGTTATAACGTGGAACTCATCGTACTATCAACAAGGAAAGCGACTTGACTCCGCGTATCATTCGAAAGGCCTGCTAAAGGCTAGTTTTTAATCAGATTATGTGTGTGAGACGAGTGTAAGCGTGTTTAAAAGCAGCGTTTTCATAGCTTTAGAAGGACTTCTCCTTATATGTTCTATTGTCCATTCGGTCGTGGCTAGCACGAATTAGTGGCCATTTTAAATGAATATCACAGAGGAGAGTGATCGGTGAGCAAGATAAGGTTGCATCTGTCTTCAGAGAAAAGCGATTGTTTATGGGTTAAAAAAGCCAGGGCACCTGCATCACCAGTGATCTATTCAGATTTTTTTGCCTCGCCGAAGGGTGGATGGTAAGCGAGTAATTACAGGCTATTCGCCATCATTGGATACTGGCTTAAAACGGTCTACATAACCCAAGGTTATTTCTGTCACAGCCTTTTATGACCATTAAATGGAAGTCAGCTATCAACAGGTACACTATAGCTCTCATTTGAACGATTTATTAAATTTTTATTCATTTGTTTTTTAGGTGTAAAATTAGTAGAATAATGGATTTGAATTAAGTGTACGTTAATCGATCCATCTCAATACAAAACGAGCTAGATGGTTTATTGCTCAAATGACATGGAAGCCCTAGGAGGGATAGCATGGTACTCATGAGTGCGTAGCATGTAAACAGTGTTCATTTGGTTTTCTTTTACATAATCATATGACATTTATTTGTTTATCGATGCTATATTCACATTCGTTTATGGACATATTTGTTGTAATACGAGCTTAAAAGTGATATCGGTCACTCATGACACATATCCTTTATATACTTCATCTGTACCCATTCTCATGTTTATAGCAAATCAGTGTGGTTTGCCGACGTAACAAACACATTGGCATAGTAGCGGATTTTCGATGGATTCGATCTATGTTATTGAAGCTAGTACCTTAATCGTCACTTATGGCATTGCCAGGGTGCAAGAGAGTCTAGTGTCCACGGGAAGCATACAGCTTGTAGCGGTCGATAATGTACTATAGTTTATCAACATTCCATTTCACGAATGGAAGACACTTTGATTTCCACTTAAAACTACAAGCTCCGCAGGAGTCCTTGATTCTGGAGACAGCTAGTATTATACATCTGTTCTAACTTTTCCTTAAATTTAACTAACGTAGCCTAATAAACATCAAGGCTAGTCAAGGCTGTTTGTACACAAGGCCAACATGGTTTGTTTGGCGAACTTCCGCTTGTTTATTGCCGTGTGCTATTTTAAAATACATGTCGCTGGGCGCAGTTGTGTACTGTTCCTGAACTCAGCATACATGTTGCATGACCGTATTCACTTAACTCTTGATGTTAGACTCGTGAACACTTGATGTTTGCTAGACTGTTCAAGAGATACAAGGCTGTAATCACAATTCGTTTGACAGTCACTTAACAGCAATATATGCTCACGACGCTGCAGATTTTAAAAATGGCTTTCTTCAGATGTAACTGAAAATTTTTTGAGGTTTTGCGCGGATATAAACGACCTGGTAATGTATATAGGTCTTCTTCCTCTTTTGACATGCGAGAAAGCTTCCAAGACACGTGGAGGCTATCGGAATGATAATTAGGTATAACAATTTATCCGGAAACTTAAAAATGAAACGTAAAGTTTATCGGAATGATATTTATGTCTGATAATTTATCCAGAAACTGAAACATAGAATGTAAAATTTATCGGAATGATGTGTATGTCTGATAATTCATCCAGAAACTGAAACATAAAACGTAAAGGTTATCGGAATGATATGTATGTCTGATAATTTATCCAGAAACTGAAACATAGAACGTAAAGGTTATCGGAATGATATGTATGTCTGATAATTTATCCAGAAACTGAAACATAGGACGTAAAGGTTATCGGAATGATATGTATGTCTGATAATTTATCCAGAAACTGAAAAATAAAAAATAGCTTTTCAATTCAAAGATTCTGGGCTTTTAGAAATATTAAAACCCGCCCCTTCCTGTCCATGGGCATATTCAGGCTCCTCGGATTTGGCATGGTTTGGACATGGATGCAGTGGTATTTTCCCGTTTTCTATATGGGGCAGGGAGTTGTGTAATGTCACCAGGAATGTTGGTGATGGTTTCAACATCAGAGGCATTATTTCGAGGGCGTACAATACACATTTGTTTAATAATCCATGTAACCCATGGATTTCTATTAAGATCTGTCTTGGAGAGGCTTATGATTGGTAATCAGAGAAATGACTTAATTTTAGTGAAGTCAGGCGGACAGATTGCATGCTTATGATGAAGAATGACATTTATCGTATTCTGTTACAGGGACCATGGACCATGTATCTGAGTTATTACTGCGACAGACGTTAACCAATTGTCTCACTGTAAAGTTCCAGACAATGGAGGATCTCTTCGGGGCCACCCTTTTAAAAAGTGGATGTACTCATGCAATGAAAGTTTTCCATTTTTTGTAGTTCTATCTGTTGAAATTCTGTGCTGATAGCTTTTAGTACCATTCATTACATAACAGTGGCTAGACACAGCATTTTTAAGAGACCGTAAATAAAGTATGGCGTATTTTGCCTGGCTTAACGCAAGAGGAATCGGTTAACTTTGGGGAAATTTAGCATTAAGATCTACTTTTGATTTTATTTATCATGGTATTCAAGATAATGTGCATTATTTTGTATTCTTAAGTAAAGATTCCATGCATTTCCATCGAAACATTTTGTTCTTTCAATCAGACATCAGACGTGTTAGGATTTCGATAAAAAGGAACCGATTTTACAACGTTTTTATCAAGCTCTTTCATTACTTTCATTTTGCATCCATTTCCAACCCTTTCCCAGTTGATACTAATTGCCGCTTTATATTCTTCCTACCATCTCGCCAGTCCGCTTGTTAGACATCAATTTGTCTGTCAGCTGGTGAACCTCTAAGAAATATTCTCCGTTCACTTCTCTCTTCATATCTGTTGGTGCCTTCGATTACTCTCAGTGATGTTCCTCTTCTTTCAAGAGCCTTCTCAGGGCGACTAACTGGTCTCTTACCCTCAGGCTTCCACTTCAAGTATTTTTTAGGCGTTCTGTCTTCATCCATCCGCATCACGTTGCCAAACCGTCTCAACTTATTTCGTTCAATATGCTGTAGTAGAGGTGTCACATTTAGTTAACTTAGTATACTTGCATTTCTGATTCTGTTTACTATATTTTGTTTTATATAGTAGATTGTATGATGCAAGATGTTTGGCTCTGCGGTTATGGGCATTCAAAAGGACAACAAGTTCCTTTTGTACAGCAGATGATAGGGTCTCAGGTGGTTGGCTGACCACTTCTGAGTGCTCAAAAGGACAACAAGTTCCTTTTGTACAGCAGATGATAGGGTCTCAGGTGGTTGGCTGACCTCTTCTGAGTGCTCAAAAGGACAACAAGTTCCTTTTGTACAGCAGGTGATAGGGTCTCAGGTGGTTGGCTGACCAGTTCTGAGTGTTCAAAAGAACAGCAAATACCGTTTATTTAGTAGATGGTATGGTCCAAGGAGGGTGGTTTTGCTGCTATGGACGTTCTAAAAATCACCAAGTTCCATTAATTTAGTACATGGTATGGTCCAGGGAGGATGGTTTTACTGCTATGGGCATTCTGCAGATCACCAAGTGCCATTATTTAGTAGATTGTAAGGCCTAGAGTGGCTGGCTGAGCAATTCTGGGCGTTTCAAAGAACATTGAGCACCCTTTAGTTAGTAGATTGGATGATCCAGGGTGGATGGTTTATCTTACAAAGAACACCAAGTACCATTTATTTAGTAGACTGTAGAGCGTCTTACGGTTGGCTCTGCATTTATTGGCATTTAAAGGGGACCAAGATACATATGTATAGTGGATTGTATGGTATTGCAAGGTTAGTTTTGCAGGTACGGGCATTCAGTTTGCTGCAACAGCCAGTTATATGGTCTATTGTAGGGTCTAGGAGGGCTGGCTTTCTTTTTGTTGGTGGTTAAAAGAGTACCTGCCTTCATTGGCATTTATTCTATAACACGCGTTGCACAATTTTATCATTGTAAAGTGTTTTTTAATTTTTAATGGTTATTTCGTTGTTCACCATTTATCCTTGTATTTAATTGCAACATTTGGTAAATGGCACAATTTGTATGTAGTCAAATTGAGACTAGTGCATACTGTGTATTCAATAGGTTACTTTTGTCAACATTTTTAAGTCCACGGCTGTCTGTTATGGATACACTGCATATTTTCCTGTCTCATTGTACGGAATAGCATGTTTATCAGTATTCTATCATACGCTGTAATTTAATATTACCCCCTAAGTCCAAGGCGTATTTAATAGTTCAGTCTCCGGCCTGCGTTCTACTTTGTTAGAGACATAGCATGATTCCTGAAGGTTTCTTCAATTATGACTACACAAGCCTATTTGTGTATGTCGTATCCACTGATCTCTAAAAAAGACTGGATCGAGCTTCCCATTGTTTGCAACAGCGAAAATATGTAGTCATGAGTACTGGCCCCCATTAGTTCAAATTGTTTGGGAAGGTCCGCTATGTTACGTAACATTGTTTGTCAGCTTAGTTTGATGGGGACTGAAATGGCGTCCAACGACTGACCTCACTTTGATACGGAAGATGCTCGATCCAGTGTTTTTAGAGATCAGTTGTCGTATCGGATGCTGTCTCTTCTACATGAGCATTATGAACTGTTAGACAGATACTCTTCTTCCCGCAGCTGCATCCAGGGTGCCATTTTCAACCTCGTTTTAAAACGAATAATGGTAGTACTGCTGTGATCGATATCACCCAGGAGTTGCCTTAGGAATCTGTCTAAAGCCCCAGCTCTGCAGCACCATTGCATACGATGTTTACTTTCCCAGATTTTCTTAGTGAAGTAAAAAAAGAAGTAATGCCAACCTTGTTATACTTAATTTAAATTTTAGTTTCAAAGGAGCATGCCTCTTTTCTACCTCTTTCTAGGTGATCAAAGTGCACCTATAGACTATGATAGTATCGACGACCGTAAGTATCCCCCTACAAGTCCGATTACTCTTTACTTCATGTTGTCGTAATCAACCCCACTCTTTTCTATCATCATGCCCACCATTCTCATCATCATTGTCATCATGGCTATCATCATATTTATCATTTGCAGTATGATCACCATCGTGCTGATCATGATCATAATCGTCACCATCATCGTCATTATTTTCATCATCATCATTACCTTTATCATCATCATTATTGTCATCATCATCGTCATTCTTTTCATCATCACCATCATCATCATCATCATTATCATCATCATCATCACCACCATCGTGATCATGATCATCATCATCATCATCATCATCATCACCACCACCATCGTGATCATGATCATCATGATCATCATCATCACCACCATCGTGATCATGATCATCATCATCATCATCATCACCACCATCGTGATCATGATCATCATCATCATCATCATCATCACCACCATCGTGATCATGATCATCATCATCATTGTCATTATTTTCATCATCACCATCATTATCATCATCATTTTTATCACACCTAGCAGCATACATATTGGAGTATACGAAGCAAATATACAACAATTTACCACATTTAATGTGCACATTTCTACTTGATAGTTATTGCAAAGGTTGTCTTGTCAACAGTAAAACATTGTTCTTCTACGTTTTTACGGTTCTAGCAGAATTGTAGTAGTTTTTGATGCCCTACTTAGCTACCACAAGCAGCAACAGTGGCATTACCAACACCGTTATTATTATATTCGTTCCCCTCCACACCACAGTTGTTGCATTTACAGGGTGCATCCACCATTATGAATTTCTTCTCTGTCATTGTCATGAATTTTTGACAGTTTCAAGGAAACTATATCAAATTCCTTAAATGTTTTCTACCTACGTTTAGCAACCAAGTCTACAATGGTAGCCGTAGATGAGAAAATGGATACAAACGTACCGTCAACTGAAATAGACAAGTTATCTGTGCTGGAACTAAAGACTATCAAGCTGGAAAGAGACGTGGTTGGATTGGGTAGGTACCTCTTGTGATGAAATATGGACATGGTTTTTGTTCTCTGATGGATGCCCCCGGATTTCCTTCCTTTCTTCATTTAAAGATCATATGTTTTGTTATGCCATACCAAGATCACTTCATCGCCAAAAATCGTTTATGTTGAAGCAAGGAAGTTGTGCGGAAATGTGGTCGTGTTCCGTGATACTTTGACAGCAACAATTGATGACCATTATGACCTTGACTAGTGTTAATTATTATTTTACGCTAATTCACCCTGCATATTCATCAACATGAATCAATTTTGATTTCAAATGCTACTACTTGAATTATTTAACAAAAGTACATAATGATTGACGTTTTGTTGCAGTCCCGAACAGTTACGGAAAGTCCGGAATTACTGCCAATCCCCCCTGAGTGCTCAACTGACCGTTTCATTTACTCTTCTACTACCTGTTTCTGCTGATTTATCCTTATACTCACTCTTCCACGCGCTCTTTTATTAATTCTTTCACTCACTTCACAATCGATACATTCACTCTTTTACTCACTCCATCAGTGACTCTTCCATTTACACTTTACTTACTTCTACACCTTCTTTCTCTCTTCTATTCACATCTCCACTTACTTCTCCACTCATCCTTCTATGCACTCTTCTATGCACTCCTCCACTCACTCTTTCACTCACTCGTCCACTCACTCGTCCACTCACTCGTCCACTCACTCGTCCACTCACTCGTCCACTCACTCGTCCACTCACTCTTCCACTCACTCGTCCACTCACTCTTCCACTCACTCGTCCACTCACTCGTCCACTCACTCGTCCACTCACTCCTCAAACTTACTCGTCCACTCACTCCTCAAACTCTTCTACTTCATCCGCTGATGCCTCCTTCACTAACTTCCTAAACTACTCATCTACTCACTTTTCCACTTTTTTACTTACGACGTATACGCTCACTCTTCTACTCACTCCTACATTCTCCTTCAGTCACATTTTTAATCACTTCTCTTCCTCTCTCGCTCCTCAAACTCTTCTACTCAGTCCTCAGACTCGACAACTCATTCCTCAAACTCATCTACTGATTTCTCAAACTCATCTACTGATTTCTCAAACTCATCTACTGATTTCTCAAACTCATCTACTCATTCCTCAAACTCATCTACTCATTCCTCAAACTCATCTACTCATTCCTCAAACTCATCTACTGATTTCTCAAACTCATCTACTGATTTCTCAAACTTATCTACTGATTCCTCAAACTTATCTACTCATTCCTCAAACTCATCTACTGATTTCTCAAACTCTTCTACTCACTCCTCAAACTTTTCCAGTCATTCCTAAAGCTCTTCTATTCATTCCTCAAATGACTCCTCCACTCACTCCTCAAACGGTTCATCAACTCACTCTTCTCACTCTTACGGCCACTTGCTTTACATCGTATCCTGTCATGCACCGTCGCCATCCTTCTCTTTACAAATTTTTGTTGTCAACCGTAATCATTTTCCGCCCCAACTGCACTACATTGCATTTTAATCTTATGCCTCAATTATGCTATTCGAAGAGTTGATTTGTGGAACACAGCTTAAAAAATTACGTTAAATGATGTATTCTTACTGCTAAAATTTTGCCAGACACTGGTCACGTCGTCTGATGTAACAGTAGAACATTTCTTTCTAGAATTTGTAGAAAATGGTAGGATTTGAATACGTTGTCGCAAATCATGTCTCTATGAGTGACACGTTTTCTGTCACTTGTTTTATTGAATAAACGCGTAAGTTGAAAACAAAATTTTCTTGGCGACAAGGCGCTGGTTTCTTTCTTTTCATAAATGCAGATTCCAGAGCGGTAATTAAAATAGAGAACGCGCTTTTGCTAGTATCCTGAAGAAAACCTTTTGGTAATTGTCGGAACAAGACAAGACTAGTTTTGAGTCCAACGTTGCTCGATTGCTGAGCCACTTTTCGAGGATACGGCGTTCGTTTTGAAATACGATTCGTTTAAACCCTCGATGCCTTAATACGTTTACTTATGACGAGCGACTCATGTTCTGCGATTCTGTTCTGCAGTCTCTGCGACGTACATCCTATCTACGTCCTATGTACTATTACGTTCTATATACTATTACGCCTTTTAGACATTTAAGTCCTATGGACTATTACTTCCTACAGACTATAACGTCCTATAGACTATTACGTCTTATAGTCTATTACGTCCTATAGACTATTACGTCCTATAGACTATTACCTACTAAGTACTGTTACGTCCTATAGACTATTACGTCCTATAGACGTATTCCATCTCTTTACAATATTTTAAGTTGTTACCTTGCCTTACCAAATATAATGCCGTGTTTCATCTACATCTTCTCTAATGATAATGACATCCATTTGATATTCAGGGGTTACGCTAGGAGATGACAAAGATGGCTTAGGATGTCCTGTCAAGACTATTTTAGAAAACGGCACGATACGAAAAGATGGGCGCCTTGAAGTGAATGATCGAATTCAAAGTGTCAATGATGAATCCCTTATAGGAATGGACAGTTTCCATGCAAGGTACGCTTTCATTTGGTCTTGTTGCAAGAACCAGATTTGATGTTAGTAAGGGAAGAGTATGTATGCAGGTTGGCGCATGCATGTACACTGAAATTTAAAATACAGCAAGGGTTTCAAACTGAGTGCTTTTATTTCAAGTTTCGAGTTTGAATATTGGCGGAAAGTTTGATTCATGCTCTAGGGGTTGCAAGTTACGTTAACTGAACCTTAAATACGACGTAATACTCAGCCTGACTCGAGCCACCATTGCAACGTGGTTACAATGGGCTAATGACACAATGGTCGATCGCTTGGACTTATTATCAGATAGTGCTGGGACTTCAGTTGTCCTGCCTGTGGTACTCATTCGTTCGATGGACCCACCAAGGCACTTAGAGGATTAGTATGACAAGTAGAAAGTACCGTTAAAATCGGAAAACGAGGCCTGTTAGCAATCGCTAAATGTTAAGAAAAACTAGAGTCATATTTTCCCCATGCAATAAGAGTCAGAGTAGATCGTACAAACCGTGATACATACATACATACATACATACATACATACATACATACATACATACATACATACATACATACATACATACATAC
>JAAAKL020010487.1:0-14325 GCA_010016065.2 Carybdea cf. marsupialis auct. non (Linnaeus, 1758) | reverse complement strand
AAATCTTATAGCCACTCAAATACTCATACGGTCATTAGTTTATCTTCACAAGTAATCTCAGGCAACCTTTCATTGATCAAAAAGATATTGTTTCTTCAAAGATATAAAGTGTGTAGTTTAACTACAAACTTTATATCTTTGAAGAAACAATATCTTTTTAAAATAAACTCACCATAAACCTTTTCTTGTCTGAAACTAGGAACACCAAAGACCGACATTTGGGAACAGTAGTGTGGTATGCGGTATCCCAAAAGGGGCACAGGGGATCATGTTGTGAGCAAGGCTAAAATGTACTACATATACATATTGATTCGCTGATTTCATAAATAAAAATAGCTACTATTTCTGCTAACAAGGTCATAAATAAACACAAGTGGTATTTCTAATTACTACTGTCTAAAAATAGATGTTAGGGAATCTTTTCACTGCCTACAGTTGTGAAAGCTACAATGGTTATATCAAACTTTGAAAACTTTGGATCCTTAAATGGCTACTTGGAATAGTAACAAAGGATCACTACTTTACAGTGATATTAATGTGCTTTAACGAGACAGGTAAACACTTCATAGCTAGACTTTTGCCAGGCTTGGCAATGTAAATTATTCATCAGCTAGTTAAAAATCAACATTGAAAGCTGTCACCCAGGACAACATGCAACAGCCGTTGCAATCCCAGGAATATGAATATCAGTGGGCTGGCACAAAACTGTCAACAATACCTGAAGTGCTGATGTATTTATCAACATGCTGTTTACATTAAGACCTATTATCTTTTAAAGACACCTGGGCTATAAGTGACAGCCCTAAAGTCCACCTAGGGAAACCACATCTATAAAATCTAAGATACTATTAATTCAAAGCAAAACAACCAAGAGTATACATGGTAGAATATCCATATGCAGACTCACTGATATTGGAGGGTCAGACTTGATGAAAATGGGTGGAGAATATCTACTGTGCGTTTCTTCTTGGTGGAGAAATCAATAGGTATTCTGTTTTTCTCAAATAACTCATATATGTGGAAAATACATTATGCTTATTTCTGACATCATCTTCACGTTGACTAGCCTGAACTACAATCCAAAGTTCAGTCTACCTAATGATGGATTCTCCAGTTGATACAACGTATGAGATCTCAATTGTTCAATGAGCAATTAGCTGAGCAACCTACTCTGTTAATTAGAGTGAAAGTGGCTGAGTAGACACCACAGTCACTTGTACCCTTCACGTGTTCTTCAAGCATGTTCAGAGTGACACACATCTGTGACAAGGCTGGGCTGTCCAAACACAGGTACAATCCATCCCCAATTTCCCTCACATGGACTGAGTGGGCCCCATGACTATGGCAAAGAGAAGTTGTCAAAGCTTCCCAGCGCTGGAATCAAACCCAGGTCGGTGGTTTTCAAAGCAAGCTTTTAGGCCTTCCTTGAGACAGACTTAGCTAGCTTATTGAGGTAATTCTAGCCTTCGAATAAAAGAAATGCCAAGAAGCTTCAATGATGACAGCTCCTAAAGAACAAGGCCATCCATCCTAAGAGGCACCTTTAAGGGGTCCTGAGACTTGTCAAAGAATCAAAGCTGACTCTTTCTAGCAATGAAAGTCACTTGCCACCTTCACAGAAACCCAAAACAGAACCAGGACTACAGCATTTACTGAAAACAAATAAGATGACACATCACCCCTTAAAACATCAAGGGAAAGGGGTGGGAGATTGACTAGGGATTAAATAATGAGAACTAGGAGGAGATAAAAAATCAACTCACAGAAATCAGAGTGGTTTCAGAAATTGGATAAGACTTGGCACAGGCCAACATTTGTCTGGTAACAACCTGCAGACCTGTCTCATAAACAAAAAGCAACTGCAAGGTGATACATTAATAGATGCTAATATTTTGGCATTTGTAAACAGTGCTATCCAATCTGTGCAAATGTTCCAGTTGGAAATTCTTGATTTTATTGGCCAAAGCTGCCGTAGTCTAGTGGATAACTTACTGACCTTCAGATCGAGAGGGTCAGGGTTCAAATCCTGGAAGGGCACCCGGTGATGTCAGGAAGGGCTCCTGGTCTTAAAGTACTCTATGCTCCAGAAACAAGTTTCATGTATATGGGCATCGTCAAACCCCATGAATGGGGGAAAAGACGTTAAATGGAGAAAAAAATAGGCCAGGTCTCCAACATATGAAATAACTGTATCATACTTGACTATCACTGATGAATTGAACATTATTTTTAAAACTATGATTATAAAACGTGTTACAAGTAGTGAACAGACAAGTCAACTATTCTTTTGATGAATTTTACAAACAGCTTTATTTAATAGTGCCTTTAAAATGCTTTTCAACTCAATGCCATCTCCTCCTTAGTGTTTTGCACATATTCAAGGCCAATGTTTAATGCACTTATAATACCTGTTTGCTTCTCATGAAAGCAAATGGTCAAGAATCCCAAGAGTTAAATCAGATATTGAAGTTAAGCCTACTGAAATTTAATCTAAACAGAAGATTTCCAGTATATAGAGATCCTGTGATTCTTTCAATAAATGCATAGTATATAACAATCTTACAGTTAATTGCTCAAGGAAGAATGCACATGAAATGAATGGATACACAACATTGCCATGAATATTTTCTATTTAAAAAAGACTGCAGTAATTCTGTGAACTATCACACCACTGTGCTTGGAAGAGTAAGGCTCAATGTTTGTTTAATTTAAGTGAAGAGGGGATTAATGCTGAGATGCATATGTAATCATTGTTGTTTTACGTAAAGATCCTCGTACACGTGTCAATAATAGGACAGCATGTAAAACTAGTCCAATCACACTATACTACAGTAAGGTAATGGAAATCTACAGATCATGCAACCAAAAAAATTTGAATGCCTCCTAATGCAATTCAGAGTTATCTTCCATGATACTTAACCCTGAGACACAAAGCTTACTCCCAGGCAACCAAAGTGTCTTGGGAAAGTTCTGTAAAAAGTAATCACACAACTAACACTTCTTATGAGAATCAAAATATTCTTTATAAGAATAAATAGCAATGACAAACAAGAGCCTTCTCACTTCATCACTACATTGCTGGTTCCAACTTGTAAGAATATGGGCATATCAAGTCAAGATATAAGTTGTTCAACGTACACAGTACACAGTGGAGTAAGTGTGGTTACAGAAATGAACCCAACGAAAGGCAACTGATCCTGGTCCTATAAAATATCATTGGCATCTCTTTGCCATGTATACTTGTCAAAACGTACTTTGTAAGAATGTTAAACTTTGTGTGGTTTTCATCATATAAGTAATTAAGGGTACATACATATTCTCCCTTAAAAAGCATGACTGCAAGCTACACAGGTGCATAATGAAGATTGATTCTGGCACCTGTTGCACCAAGAAATGCCTTAATGTTCCTTACAATCCTAAATGTGGCAACCATCAACAGACGACTTTTTCTACTTTGCTACAGTGCATCATCGACTCAATTGTATGTAGGATAAAAATTATATTAAAGGATATTTCTCTCCTTGAGAAAAACACAATTTCTCTTTATATGAGCTCATGAAGAAAAAATACAGCTGACCTCCAAAACAGTCATCAGTTTATCCACCTACCATACATCTGTGGCATCATTTAGGTATTAGACATTTCTATAAGAAAGGCTGACAGTGAATCTACATATTAGCATCAGCATCCAACAAAGAAATTCTGTTAACCTGCAAATGTTAAGAGGGCAACATCATTTAAGCACTTGGTTTACAATACATACCTCAAAACATCAGTAATATGAAATATGGGGACATGGGTTGGTGAGCTGGTTTTGACTTGAGGGGATGCAGTACACAAATGGTTTGGGAGTAAAGAGGCAGTGCACTGGGAGTATGGGTGGATTTACTTTGTGAACAAACTATTGGAAGAACCAGTAGAAATGTCTCTGGATGCTTTTGTTGAAGTAGCAGTAGTAAAAGGTGTGATAGAAGTTATATTAAACTCATTGGTAACAGCACTGGTGACAATACAATACCAGATTATAGAGGCTGCTTGTGAGGCACCCAATATATACATTTTTTTAAAATTATTATTTTCACCCTGTTCAAGGCTGAAGCCACTACTATGAACAGGTTACTTTTCCTCTTCAGATGACAATCTAATCATGCTTGCTATTCATGCATGCAGTCCCCACTCTGTTTTATCTCTCAAAACATAGTTTCCTACTTTACGAGAGCAGATGACAGAGCACAGTTCCTCAGGGAAATTGGTAGGCAAGATAAGGGTCAGTTTGAACTCATGACTCTTGCAATAAGAGTCTGACACTTTATTACTATGCCACTACTGTGTAAATAAATGCAGTTCAAAAGTGGAAAGGGCCATACTTTATTGCAACAATGCATATACATGTAAGATAAATTGGAGGCTAGATAGTAACTAGTCTGATGTGGTGGACCTCCTAAAATGCAGTAGTGAGCAGTATAAAGGAAGCATTAATACAGTGCTAGGTAGATGTTGACAGCTAAAAGACAACTAGCTCATGTTATTCTGCCCTGTCAGTTCAGTGCATTTGTAACCCAATAAACTTTTTTTGTAAAAAAGCTATTACATCTCTTGGGTAGACTAACAACAAACACTTTCACCACTGTCAATGTGTGGTGCACACATCATCATTATCATCACCATCAACCTAGATAATTTTGCCCACGTCCAAGCAACTGGAGAGCCATGGAGCAATTCATATATAAACACAGGCATCCCACTCTCAATTTAACTGTTTATGAATTTATGTTATCTTTGGCTGAAAATTTTAAAGTTAAGCACCACAAGAATTGCCCCAATTTTACACAACAAGTGAAGCACAATTGAGGTCATGTCTTGCCAAAGGATATTACAGTGGGATCAGGACTATTACCTCTGACCATTGTAAGGTTGGAACTATGAGTTAACACACCTTAACTGTCTTTTCCTCAGACACCAATAGATTATAATAAATTTCTTTTTAAATTTTGACAAGATGCATGGTTGTGTGTGTTTGAAATTAATTTATTGGATCAGTGTAGAGTTAATATATTATTTGATACAAAAACCCCTACATATCCATGATTAATATTTGCAAAATTGGCTATTGATGGTTTCCATCAGTTTCCCTTTCAGGAGCTTTGCTATCCTTCAAGCATTTACAGTACTGTACCGATGATTACGAAGTTACCACTCCACCTCCATGCATATGTGTCCCACAGAGAATACATGTGGTGCAACATATATCTGTATTCCCTACCTATAGATAGAATTTGTGGCACTGTTTAGGCCATTGAAAAAAGGTTCCAATCCATCCTTGTATTAGGGAAATAGTAAACAGAAAGCTTGAAACAGTCGAACTTCACTAAATCGTAATAAACTTTCTGATTTCCAAGAAAAATTGAAACTGAGCCTACTAAAGGGACAAACACCAACTAAAACATGTACAGTAGACTGAGTTCTTACCAAATAACAAAGGTTAGTTTTATCGTTCTATTTTCACATCATATTTACACACAGTTATTTTTACTTCTTCTTTTAATAGAGATGGTATTAAGTTGGAACTATTTTAAGGAACAGTAACCATGGCAACTAAGGTATATTTTCAAATACGCATGAATTTAAAATCGTGGAAAGTGAATCATCACAAACGAGATCTCACAATGACGCGCTGGATCAGCTGATACTGCTTGCCAAGCATTAACTGAATTTTTAACCATCAAAAATAACATCTGACCAAATTGGAAACTGCACTGTGAAAGTACTGATTACTTCCCACAAAGCCTATTACGACTACGTGATGGTTATGTCACTCTGACATGATGAGTTAGATTTGTGATGGGAAATTTCGTCCACTCCTTTAGAGCAACAATCACGTTCGTGCCTCACTGCATCTATTTACATCCCCAAAACAATAAGTCAATACTTTAAGGAGAAAAAAGCGACGGAATATCCTAGAGGTGACCTAATTTCACCGTTCAATATAAAAGTCTAGTTTTTGTAGACACAAAGGCAAAACTCTTCAGGGTGATAAGTAAACAAGTGCTATGCTAGTCGATCCTTGCGTTGCTGTCCTACAGGGCCAAGTACTGTGGTCCTCTTCAGATTACTTACGAATCTCGACAAATAACCACAGTGTTCTCGTATATGTATTCGGTGCTAATTTACGCCTGGCTCAGATTGAAAACAACAACTTTTGGTTCACCAGCAGCTGACACGATCAAAACAACGCGGGTTAGTATGAAGGAACAATAAAATCCTATGTTAAATTCAAGGCCATAATTGCCTAACGCCTCACGCAAGGACAAGACGCCGAACAATTTGCAATAGTTTAATCAAAGTACGGTTTATTCAAATGAGATCCTGATCCTGCCTTCGGCTTATAACAGCGAGGCGAGGTACGCTCTAAAATGACAAATGTCTGGCAGTCAGACAATTTCGGCAAGTTGATTGTGCGTATTCGTTTGTCATATCGCAGCAATATCCGGGTTTAAATACTTTGGGTTCTGAGAATCTGATCGGTAAAAACCTTTTGCCCCTAGACAGCTCTGGATATAACTTCCTCTTCGTTTAACTGTCATACCAGCTTGATTGATTAAAGCTTGCATCTAACGCCACTAATGATACGTTGCATTGGACGTTCTTAAATGACAGTTGCAGGCGCCTCATCTTCTTCCCTTCTGCCTGTTCCCTCTTTCATATTAGATGATGAGTGTAAACACATGTTCTCAATGTTCATACGTAATGTGATATCAGTGCTTTAACTTCACACTGTATTGTAACTTATAATAACTTACCATACTTAGTCTATAGGGTGCCTTAAAAAGAAATATCTCTCAAGCATTTCACATAGCTAGGCTTATATCACTACACATTCATTAGTCCGGACCCTCTTTGACTGTTTTTGTTCCCTTCCCTGGTCGTTTATTCTATTTCCCAATATCCCTAGCACACAGTCAGAAGTTCAGGGGATTCAATGACTGTGTACCATCTTGTGGATAGCAACAATATAACAACACCAAACAAAACGCGAAACATTATTGAGGAGCTGACTCACAGATGTACTTCTTCGGTCTACTAATACCTAGAGTAATGATAGCAGTCCGTCTGTCTGTGGGATCAAAACCGAACTTTTCCCTCTTGAATCAGTTGAAATATACATGACGCCTATCCAAAGGCTTGCGATATCAGTTGACTAAAATATGCGGCGAAAATAGGAATCGCTGCAACGTTTACTTCTAACACTCCAGTCCCTACCGAATTTAGTAAGAAAGGGGCCACCTAAGGGTTATCCTGTCGGATGTCTCAGGTTATTCTGCCTTTTCTCATCTCCATTGCCGCTGGATCATCTGCAATTGAACACAAACTGTGCCATCATAACAAGCGCACAAAAAACCTTGCCCTACTTGGTAACCATAAGCCCTGAGAACCAGACAGACCGTTTCGACACAACAACGACTACGCTTCACTCAAACTTCTCTGCGGCTTCACTATACCTTGATTTAAAGTCCAATAAAAGCTGAAGCTATCTTGTGACCCTTACCTATACCGATAAAACTGCCATTTTCAAAACATAACTGGGGAAAACACGAAGAAATAAAGGAAACAACGCCATGACAGCTTGCCTCAAAGTCAACATAAGTGTTCTGTCTTTCTAAATCGTCCGTCTCGGGAAGCTTTGTTCACATGAAATACTACTCTTCATCCACTAACTAATATCAAATCTTACTGATGTGACAATCTACTAGGTAAATAAATGAGAGATCGGCGACCGACTTCGATATTTCAACATCATAGTTTGAATTAAGACACCGGCTATACGGAAACCACTCTACGCTTGTGTAGGTGTTTAGGTGCAAAATGCAGCGTTACAACAATATTTTATCATCCTACCTTACTATATCCCAGTAGTACAGACTTTGAGTGATATTCCTTTGTAATTATCGTATCCTATAGTGTTACTTCCACCAAGAAAAAACCCCTGGTGGAAACTATAGTCTGTGCTCCACTCCGGCTAAGTTTTGCTTCTCCTCCGAGTTTATCGATATCACACATTCCGTCTTCTGTGCATGACGTCACAACTTACTGGCACGTGATTGGTGGCTGGCACTAGGCCCCAGGCTTTCTTCTCAGCTTTTTCAGCTATTTTACTGAGTCATTCTTTGTCGGCATTTTGACGTTCACTCACAAAGAGGAGCACTACCCAAAAAGTGACGAACTTCCTCCTTTAACGACCAGTCGTGGGACTGTGGGCCATAGTTTGAGTACACATATAAATAGCCGTGTTATGTTGTGTATGCACTGCTACCTGAAACTCGTGTGCTGATAAAGCTGGTAACCCAGGTATACAATAGTGTTATATGATGATACATGATGTTGAAGGCTGATTTATCCCCTATCCTGCAGTAGTCATGTCCGCGTTAGTCTTCATGCTTAGTTGGTCTGTTAAGTAATGAATTCTGATCACAGAATGATTCCGCCAGACACTGGTCATAGCCATTGTCTTTAGTAGAGGAAGAAAGCTATTTGCGTGATATAATTTTCTCCCTCTACCGCATAGGGCCGACAATTACAGTAGCGACAGAAACGTTTAGCAACGTGAATCGTTGACCATCACTACTTGGTGTATTTTTTGAATCAAGAATAACCTTTAATCTAGCCGGTTCGGGACGAGATTCACGCAGGGCAGGATATTACAACGACAAACAGTTCGATATACCATCAACAAACTGACCCATATCCATCGATCATCATCAGAAGAAAGAGTCACAAAGCAACGCAAAAGGTCTCTCCCGCCCCTGCATTTCTTCAAACCGTCAATCTCGCAACTTCAAATCTGAGGTCGAGATTGTGCTTTGTTCAAGGACCAGTCTTTGATAGTTTGAAGTCATTGATCGTTTCATTATGACTTTCTTTGTTATTACAATGAAAATTGGACTGGAAGCGAGTATGATGAAGAATGGGATAGTATTGTTTAGGTTCCCTCTGCGTTAGACAAAGCTAGCAATTCTTGCAGGTATAGTTTTTCAACTTTTAATCGTTGTAACAGGATGTGATTTCTTGATATAGTGTTGCCACCCTTCCCTGTTTAAGGAGACTGGCCTTGCCCCCGATTACGTCTTTCATCTGTTGTCACTACTCTATTTGCTACAGTATTTCCTTGTCAAACAAAAGTCATTGCTATATCCATGCCTGGGCGCAGATCGCTGTAAGAAAGTGGGGGCGGGGGGCAAAAAGATTAAAAGTGAACAGTTTGACACTTCTGTGCCCAAAAGTGGGAGGAGATAAAGCAGATGTGATCCCCCTATCCTGAAAAGTGACGGGGACGAGTCCCCCTGTCCCCCCAGAATCTATGCCCATCTATCCATGAATTATTTTGAGATCGTTAATCGAATGTGCCAACAATTGAATTTTTCTTTCACTTAAAATTCACTTGAGCATGACTTAACTTTAAAAAACCCTAGCTTTTTTGTAGAAAACTGAACTGTCATTCTCAGGTCCTCATAAGTCAAAGTCAGGTCTTTGCACTTACGGCAGAACTTTTAAGGAAAGCGTTGAGTTTCCTTAAATTTCTGCCGCTTAAAGGTTAGGAGTTGAAAAGAGGAAGAAGTTTTGAAAGAATTGGAGTACGTAATACGATGTTATTTTGCTTACAGTACAGGTTTTGCACACAACCCTTGTGTTTCAGATAAAACGACTGTCTTCAAAAGCTATAAAGAAATGACTTGAATCTCATCAAAATCCACTGAAACTACCGATGCATCTTAACACACCAGAGGCGTTATCAGAGCGGGTAAAAGCCTTTGCGATATTACTTACTTACTTCTTCAGTTACTTACTTACAAAAGTTCGTTACCGGGTTCTACAGCTGAGGGAGTAGAAAGATCATCACAATCGCAAGCGGCATTTCTTCAGTCGATTTCCATTTGTCTTGTTAGCTCTTGGAAATGCTTTGCATTCAAAAGGATTTCTAGTCCTGCATCTTTCAGGTCTCTTCTCAGTTTGCCTTGCACTCGTTAGGATTTCTAGTCTTGCATCTTTCAGGTCTCTTCTCAGTTTGCTTTGCACTCGTTAGGATTACTAGTCTTGCATCTTTCAAGTCTCTTCTCAGTTTGCTGAGAAGGTTGATACTGTGAATTCTTGCTAGCCCACACACGTTTTGATGAAAAATCTTCAAGCTCCTTTTTATCATGCAAGACTTTAATTCTGTAAAGGAATAATTTATTTCCTCTGTGACTCCAATATAGCATATTTGTCGAGTTTGATTTTCGTTGACTGAAAGTAAACATGCTGGACATTTTAATTTCCTTGCCTAACTTTCATTTCCAGTCTTGGGAGCTTGCGACATTCTGACATAAATAATCTGATATTCAAATTTTGATTCACCAGGCTGCACGTAGGTCCGTACCAAGTTCTTAAGGTTTTGAATGGCAAATTCTGATGCGTAGATGCTTATCCCTGTGGGCACTGTGATAAGGGGGAAATATATCTACATGTCATAAGTAGAAAATCAAAATTGAAGTCAGTGGATCAGATGGATTGTATCATCAAACTATCCAATGCTGTTCATGCCCTCCATCTCTTCAGTTCCAAATATTTTCTTTCTAACTGTAAGGTTTTTGGACAGTAAAGGAGTATATTTGATTACACATTGACATATTGTTCATTGCAAATGAACTACAACAAGAATTTAGTTATTACTGAATTCCATTACCCAGATAAAACATATCGCTAAGAAAACCAGAGGTTACAATCATTGATATATTAGCACTGAATCTAAGATGGCGATGGTCCATATAAATGGGTCTTACCTATTGCTTACAAAATATACTTATTTAGTAAGCCATGTTCTTACCATGTAAATGACAAGACGAACAAAACATTCAGATTCCTATTACCAACAGCAAGTTATTGACCAAAGTAGAGTCCCATCCCACGTCTTAGCTACGTTTCTGATCGGAAGACAGAGATATCTGCGGACCAACCTACCGATTTCAAATAAGGAAAAGATTCCCTAAAGATTTTAGGGTTTGGTAGGGACATCTGTTAAGAAAACAAGGCAGCCGATGACAGTATACCAGAGCTCTTGGATTTATGATCCCTCAAATGTAAACATAGCATTGCAAGTACGAGAATGGTACTAAATGTTATGAGAACGTTGCCTTCCCTCTTTTGGCAGACTTCGAACTTACGTAATCTGCGTGGATTTCACGTGAGTTCTTTAGTCTAGCGTGACGTCACCAACAGCCAACCACAGACTACATGACTGCACTGTTGACGGACAACCAGCTTTTTGCTTGTACGGCCTGCAGTTTTAATAGAGGGAAGGTGAAACCATGCAGGACAGGAAAAGACATTTTAGTGCCCAGGCCTTGAAAACAGAGTAAAACTGTTAAACGCTATACTTGACACGACGTCTCAATTAGGTAATTGCTCTCAATTAGCCAATCAGCAAACGTTTCACGTTTCACAACTGCAACTTTGAGGTCACTCTCTAATAAAAGTAGAAAGTTTGGTAATTTATCTTCCTAAATGTTTTGCTTTTTTCTGTGGATACAGATAGTATGTGCAAATGAGAGAAGGATGTCTTGAAAATACACGGAGTTTTGTCAAAATGACTCAAGGCAACCAAGACACTGATATTTGTTTCCATAATCTTTATGAACTTGGCAAATTGAGGATTCACCAAAGGCATGAGCCCCCACTTTTAACTAAAGTCTCTTTGCGTATGAATGCATCGAATAAATTTTTAAAAGTTTGTTTATGGTGCAGAAAACTAACATACCACGAAATAGCATTCGGAGACAGAATCCCCCACCACCTTTTCCACAGGATTAGGGTTAGGTTTACGGTTAGGGTGGGGGTATCTGGAAAAGGTAGTGGGGTTACTCTTTTTCAGTGCAGTTTTGAACAATAGTGATGGGGGGTATCTGGAAATGTACCCCATGTTGTACCTAAAAGGCCTTTTTCGTCTGAATCGGCTTCAAGTACAAAATCGTTAGAGTCGAACACAAAACGGAAGGAATGAAGCTTATACCCAGCTGGGTTTTTAAGATAGGGAATCAGAACTTTGAGTGCGAGAAGAAGAAGGCTTTTAAGTACAAACATGGTTTCAATATTCAGGATTATCTGAATAGGTTTGTTAACTTAAACAGTGGCCTGCCTGTATGATGATTTGTTTACTAATGATGACAGGGTCCACACTCTGAAATTTATTTACTTGAAAATCATTTTTGTGACGTGGTAAACTCCATACCAATAATATCGTGGCATTCGTTCTTTGTTTTGATCTATTCACCATATCCACAGCATTCCTTTCACCACAGTTCTGTGACAGTTGAGAAAATATGACTACAACCTTGCATCTGCAGCAACACAGCCGCCATTACCTGTTTCTCAATTAAGAAATAGAGGGTCTATGTGAATGAGATACGAATGATGTTCCAGTGCATCAATGTCATTAGTAAGCGAACAGGTTGATTACTTGTTATGTTGTGTTATGACGACCTGCAGTTGGTATTGTGTAAAGTGTAGTGTCCAGACGCCTGATTTTACTAGCATCGACATCAGCAAAACCCGACCCACACACGAAATAGATTTGTAATGACTGAATGCAGACATCGGTGTTGTAAAATCTCGAAGGTGAAAAATCGTGGGGCCACGGGGAATCAAACCCACGGTCTCCGCATTGCGCAACACGATGCTTTTCCACTAAGCTACGGTCCCATGCCAACGAGAGAGAGAAATTTGGGATGTCTATTGTTTGGATATTGCGTCACTACAAACTTGTCATGACCTTGGTCTTTTTTGCACTGATCTGCATGCCATATGGCAGACAATATGACCAGCTAAAGTAGGAAATCAACCGATTCTGTTCAAGACGCTACCAGTGATCTTTCGGTCTGATATCAACATACTTGAGCATGGCTTGGAGGACCGTAAAAACTAGGCAGGCCCATGGGAAGACTTGAACCCTCGAAAGCAAAGAAAGGTAAGAAGGGGAGAGAGTAAATCAGCCCAAGATTCCATGCGCTTTTAAGAGAAAGGTTAAACTCTTCTTAGAATTTGCTAAAGTCACGGTAGTTACCGTTTTACTTCGAAAGCATGCGAAGGACTCTGTGGAAAGTGATCCAAAGAAAACGACTAGTTATTTGCACCCCCTCTCCCGCAATTGACTGGGGTCTCTACACATCTTTTTAAACAAACCTGCCCGAACAGTATCCCTTTTGGATACTAGAAGTTAAAATGAAACGATTTATCATGTAAGACAAGCCTCAGATGGCACATGTAGCCAGAGTTGATAGAAATTAATGTGCCAGAACTAATCGAATAAAATCATGTTTTGATACTTCTATTCGAGAATATACGAGACATTCAACTTAATAAAATATAGTAGCATAGGGAGGTGATATTGTAAGAGAGCTTAATTAGTGGACGCTCCGGATACGTCGAAGTCGCGAAGAACTAGCCCGTTCTCTCAGAATGAACTTAAAAGCAAGATAAAAGTTTATGCGGTGTAATTGAGCATGTCTTTAACCCGCAGCGAAAGAGCGAACAGAAGTGTAAATACCCTCAGAACCCGTATTCGCAATTCTTTCTATCCATTTCATTTACGTAGGAACTAAGCTTAAAGAGCTGTGATACGACTCTATTTAAAAAGGGGGTAAAGAGCAGTGAACGCGGCACGATCTGGACGCATTCAGAGGTCTGACGGTAAATTTGGAGAAATAAGAGAACGAGCACAGTTAGTCTGCAGCTTTCATCCGCCATCTTGTCTTGGGCAATAGCATAGAAAGTGTTCTCAGTCTGAACCGTTTTCAGAACCGTTCTCAAACCCTTTTTGCTTTTAAACGGTTTTGAGTAAAACTATTTTGAGAACCGATTTCTGATATTAAAAGTGAAACGGCATTGCATAAGTTAGAATCAAATAGTATATACATATATAGTATATCCTCGTTTATCCGAACGTCTCAAAGGGAGCCATTTTTCCATCTGAAAAATATAGCTTCTGTAAGCTTCCATCGCAAGAACGCGCGTTGCAGACAAACGAAGTAAAAACGCTTTCACTGTGCGTTCAGCGCTCGCCTTCTGTTTCTCGAACTGACGAAACTCCATAAACGTACATGGTCACACGTTGCAAATGGTCAACTTTTCTGGAGGATGTGTCTACCTGATAAAATGCATGTTTGAATGAGTCTGTCCTCGTCCCGATTTTACCCATTTACCCAAGTGAATAACAGAGACTGTTTTTACCCCAGACTTTGCAGGAAATGTGATTTTGGCAACTCAAAAATTCATCCTCGCTTATCCGAATTTTCGGCT
>JAAAKL020010486.1:0-14326 GCA_010016065.2 Carybdea cf. marsupialis auct. non (Linnaeus, 1758) | reverse complement strand
CACCCCCATATGCCTTCCTGTCCATCAACTACTGATGGTATCATACAGGCTATTAGAATTTTTTTTCTTCGGAATACCATGCTTGTATTTTGCAAATCAAATAAAAGAATGTGAAAAAGAAAACGACTTTGATATATCCTCATTGGGTAGTCTGACTTCCAGACCTTTTTTTAAATTTGGACATACTTTCAGTTTGTGAAGTTGGAACGTGGAGCAGGAGACCTAATCTGGAAAGGTGTATCACATTGATTCAAAACTGTACAAGTTACACATAAAACCAATGTTATATGAGAAAATTGACAATGTCAGAACTAAGATTGTCTTTATTTTATGTTTTATGAGTAGGTCTATTGTAGCATGATACCTCATTTTGGGTGGCAGTATCTACTCTTAAGTGCAAGATTTAGAGAACAAATACATCCAGTCAAATTAACCTAAGGGTCATAAAAAGCAAAAGCAATCTTGCGTTTAACAATTCACAGTCCAAGCTATATAAAATATATGCAGCTTTTACTTTTCCTGGGATTCCAATTTCTGAGAGACAAAGAAAGTAAGCTTCACAATGTGCATTTTTGCATCTTAAAAGTTCCTTATGCTAGAAACCGATGTACTTTTACTTCTAGAGGAAACATGTGCTCATAATCATGGTCTTGCATTTAAGAAAAAGTAGTTTCTTGGTAATTTTAAAACCTTCTAAACACCATCATGGAGAAAGAAAAAATCAAATATGACTTTGCTCCCTGCTCCACCATGCTAATGATAAACATATGATAAAAGTAAATACATCAAGGAATATCAATTTATGGCTATATTTTATAGATTACATTTTTATTATTATTATATTATATTAAAGATTAATTTTATTATATTTTCATTATTTTTTGTTATATTATATTATATTTATTTATATATACCAAATCTATTAAACCACTGCTCAAATATGACAGGGCTGCCATACCATCAAATTAAAAAACAAGAGATTCAAGATTTGGCAATTTTGCATTTAGTGCCACAACAGGAAATTGGCAACACCACTTCACTTAGAAAAAAGTTTTGCCATAAAGAAGATATGTTTAATGATAAAAGAGATAAGATTTGTAATCATTTCCTTCTATTTATGCATTAACAGCTGTGTATTTTCAGTGGATGTTACAGTTGATTTACTTTGGAATGACAGAGTACCATCTCAATTTTTTAATGTGTGGTGTCAACATCTTAAATCTTACCAGATACTAAATCTTCAAGGCAGAAGAGGTGTCAAAACAGCTGAACTTGCACACAGAAAATGGCTACCCCTACATGGGAGATATTTACAAATTTCAAGTGATGCAGGTTAGGGGCTAATTTGGTGATGATGTTTGTATCAAATCAGGTTGATATTAACATTTTTTCACTCTCCATATCTGAAAACATCAATGTACCAAGATTGGTGGACAAAAGATGAGTAAAACCTTAAGAGCATACCAGATCAAGCAATTTAAAATTTCTCAAAAATTCAAAATGGCTACCATGGCTGGTTTTGCCACAATTTTGCAAAATCAAACTGAGATATCTCAGGAACTATTTAAAATTTGAAACTGTTATCTTGGATTTACACTAAACCCATGATTATCCTCCTTCTGTGCAAATTTGAGAGAAATCTGATAATGTGGATGTGAAAACTTTCATTGATTGAATTGACATGGAGTGACCAAAAAAACCCTTTAAGATGTTTGGAGATAATCAGGATTCCTTCAGTTCTCAATTGAAGAAAATAAAATGGAAATGCTTTTAAACAGGATTTTTAAAATGTATAATAATAAAAAATATATATACATTAGTGATTGCTTGTTATCTGCAACAGTAGACAGAGCAAAACTTACTATTCAGTCCAATAATACAGAAATATCTTTCAGCTTTCTGCCCTATAGTTGCAGTTTTCAACTTGTCAAACCCTGCATCTGGCAACAAAAATATGCTTTCGTAGAGTTACTGTTATCATGTCATTACTTACCTCCGTAATATTAGTCTATGCATCTTCAGAATATTAAATCTGTACTTGAATCCTTGATAACTGGTTATGAAGAATGTTTTTATCAATTGTGGGCTAAATGAGAAGTTCTATTGTACAAATGCACAGAAATACTTACACTGCTAGAACCTTCTGTGTCATTACGACTTCCTGACTAAACAATACAGGTGTTTACCAGGTCATTGCAACGTTGCGAGTAACCAGATCTACTTTGTCTTACAATATAATCCCACTGAAAACCGTGATGTTGAAAATATATATTTTGTTCCAAAAGCCGTTGTATATAAGGATTTAGTAATCACACTGTGTTCCTGATTTGCTATAGACCGACCTACTCTCGATACATCATGTAGTCGACGTATGAACTGTGGGAATAGCTGATTCTAAAACGCATCTATTGAAGGATTGCGTGATTGTCCTGATATTGTTGATCATCGCAGTAGATGCAAGTTCACACTACAACAGTCTTCCTGGTGGTGAAGTATTTATAGTCCACTTGCAAGCTATTTCAAGATCCCGGCGTCGCGAGAAAGTTAACTGTCAGGAAACGATCGTGCAGAAACGCCCCTCGATGCTGTTGATGCTTCTGCAACGACACACTTTCAGTTTCAACTACAATTCTGCTTTGATGCACCAAAATTTACGCTATCAATGTGACAGATGATCATCATATTTCGCACTTCGACGCGATTGCAAAATGAACGATTGCACTCGTTACTAGTCAAAACATCTCATAGAGAGAGGACGAAATTCACTTCAGCCAATACCACATGAAAACTCCTGTAATACAGGTAGCTAAATATGTCGATCATCAATCTGAGAACGCGGGCCTGAAACACTCAAGTGACTAACGCTAACATTACACCAGGTTTGCTTGACCTTTTTCTCTGTTTTAACAAGAAATCACAATTTCATTGGAATTTCGATAGGTTCTGCATCTTGACCACGAAATTATGGCTTATGATATTTGGCCACTCGGTTCAAACGCTAAAACCTTAAACAAAATCAAAACTATGTGATTAGCACTCCCTTACATGTCAACACTGGCGATATTAAGCTTACCTGGGTTTTTAAAAATGAGAATTTCTTTCGCTGGTTAGCGGATCGCAGTTCACTTCGATCTTGTCTCCGTCGGCTTCACTAAAGTTAGCAGCGCATCGAAACTCGCGCAAATTTGGTACAATCAAGCCCAGACTCCCATTGATGACGTCAAATCCAGTTTCTCTAACTTTTCACGTCATGGACCACATCAAGCCTCAAGGAACAAAACAGGAACCCGTGGTCTTTGCCCTTTCACTAAATCCCTAACACCACTCGATGGTCTTAAATGTAGACGAGAACAAGCAAAAACAATCCAGTCTATAGATCTGATATTCCTGTCAAACCAGGGCAACAACAGTTTTTGTGACGCAGCGCCGTAGAAATCATTTCCAACTCGAGCAGCATCAAATAAAGGGCACTTTAGGGAGTCAAAAGCGCAACTTTAATGCAGACAAAGGGCATTGTAAGATAAGCCAAGAGGCCCATGTTGAGACTTGAAAGTACAGTGTCCCCTTGTCCCCTTTTCGTAAGTCCACGTTGTTTTGCTTAATTCAGCGGTAACGGTGAATCCCCTTGCATGGCTGGATCCATTAGGGCATATACTTCCCTTCTTTTTGAAAAACAATTACTTAACAAGAAAATTTTAGGTAGAATTAACGCTTTTGGTGTAAGAACAGCTCAAACAGAATGATTTGTTGGTGTAACTCTGTACTGACAGGGTTTGGGACATCGTATATGTAGTGCTTTCACCCTCTGCTACACCCGTCCCCTTCCTTATCGTTCTAGATCAGGCACTACCACGTGCGTTATTACATAAATAGAGTGTCTATTGCACCACAGTTACTATTGCGATGACAGTACACCCTAGAATAAACTAAGCACATAAATAATACATCAATGGTTCCACACATAGGCCTCTTTATAGAAAAAGTTACACCACCTCTAAATCGATAAAGTAATAAACATGTGAACAGGTAAAAATATGAATAGTTTATGATATATCGATACCCAACCCTGTGAGTATCATCATCATTATCATCATTATCATTATTATTATTATTATTATTCATTTATTTTGCACATGATACATAATAAAATGAAACCAGAGATTTTAAACATACTCTCCGAAGAAACAGAACAGCGCATGCATGGCCATTACCCCTCCTTTTTCCCTACTTAAGAAGGAGAGGCACTGCCTAGCATATCTTGGTATTACGATTATAATTGTCATTACAATTATCATCATCATCATCCTTTTTACTATTATTATTCTTATCATTATTTTGTTTTTGAGAACCGAGATCCCGTTGATGACATACTTTTCTATTTCTCTTGTATCTATTCAAACTTATTGATTGTTGATGTCTGTACCACTTTGAACGGTAACTGTACGAAATGTGGAAACTGTGTAACAAAAACTTACTGCATTGATGATTGTAATATCTAATAATGCAGTAACACTTATGCAAGGCCATGTAGTAGTGAGGGTAGAAATGGGGGCTGTGCCCCTTGACATTTCCAAGCAAACTTTCTCAGTATGCATAGATTTCTTCATTGTGGGATGAGACTTGTTGTAGATGTAGAGAAATGAAGAGAAGGGAAGAAAGTATGGCACGTACAGATCTTGATAGAGACCTTGGTAACGACTTTCTGTTATATCTCCATCCTCGGTAGAGTTCCTGTTATTTCTCCATCATCGTTTCTTCAGTGGCCCAAGTTTCGAAGCTGCCTAGCTGATTCGTTCTCCTATTTCATCTTTTATGTCTAATCATTTTGTTACTGTGGAAGGAAGAGTTGATCCAACAAGCTGTTCACACAGTTCACTCGATTCACACGGTTTAAATGGTTCACACAGTTCGCAAGGTTCACACAGTTCACACGGTTCAAACGATTTACAAGGTTCGCACGGTTCACATGGATCAAAATTTATGGAAAGGGTAGATAAAAATTGCATAAAAGAATCTGATTTACTATTTTAGCTCAGAAGGAGTGTTATTGCAGAAAATACTTTCATACAGACTCTCCTTTATGAGGATAGAATCACAAGCCTCCCTTCTTCCTCTGCTATATTTGGTTTGCTTTAGTCATTGGACAATATTATAATTGATGCCTTGTGTTCCTTTTTTACCGGGGAATGTCCATTTCACCAGAGATTATGAAGATTTCACCTTTACACTTTGCCTCTCATTGAAAAGCTTAACTTTGGACCAGATTTCTACAGAATGGTTTGTATAATAAATAGTATATTCGTCCGCATCTATTCAGATTTTAGGGTAAAAGGAAATGTACATTTCCATTTTTATTAGACCTTAGGTAAACCATAATTCTAATTTTGTTATGTCAGTATTAGTAGGTGTTTATTCAATTTGGCATACATTTTTCTGTCATGTATATTTCACCATTTTTACAATGCCACCCATTAAGGTAGACGAGATTTCTGGGCTACCCCAGCACTACCTTTGGTCATAACACCAGGAGATCAACTCCGACCAGATCCAAAGTTCTACAGCAAGATTTTACGTCTCTGTTGTGCTTTTGTCTTGATCCATCAGCAATCGAGACACCTATTACAAAATATAATAAAAACAACAATAATAATGATAATAATCGGTCACTTGATATCTAGATACCCGTCTATATGCAAAGCTGACCGTCGCATTTTCTATTTATCTTGCACAGGTGAATTGGAATTCCTTAATTCGGAAACGCCTAAGAGCCTACCTGCAGTTTATACTGTCATTGGCGCGTGCAGAACCGATTAGCAGTTTTAGAGAGTTGGTGTGAATCCAGCATGATCAATGACTGAACAAGGCTGGACACCTAAATGGCATTTTGTGACATCGTGCTAGCTTGGCCAACGAGGTTATCTGAACAGTTTCCTCTCCCAAGTTCCCTCACATGATTTCATGAACCCGTGGCTGTGGTCTGAGTACTTGCAAAAGGTTTCCCTACGACGTAGGCACAGAGCACATGGAATTACCGAACTACAGAACTAAAATACGTACGTACATACATACATACATACATACATACATACGTACATACATACATACATACATGCATACATACATAGAAAGAGACACTAAAGGAAGAGATTTGGAAATTCGCTACTCCGAGTTTCACTTATTCACAATCATCAGGCAAATTATCGTGAATACGTGAGACTCGGAGTAGCGAATTTCTAATCTCCTCCTTTAGTATTTATTTCTGTACTGCTCTGCATTTATGCATGGAGCACTTTCGTATCTTCAGATAATCGTCGTGATTATAGTTACGTACATACATACATACATATATACATACATATATACATACATAGATATATTTGAAGAGATGTTTGGCACTACAAAATTTGCAGACAACCTTAAATAGCGGAATCATTTGTTAACCAGAGACGCATTTCTTTGCACTCTCATCAGTCTGTTGCTGGCTTTAATAAATATGCTTGTTCTTTTGAGTGATGTCGTTGTTTGCACGGAGCCAGACTGATGAGAGTGTAACGAACTGCGTCTCTGGTAAACAAATGATTCCGCTAAGGTTACCTACCTACATACATACATACATATATATATATATATATATAGATACATACATATCTACATGCATACATACCGCTATACATACTTAATACATAGATATAGATTCTCTTTTGGTAAGACACTAGAAAAATAGAAGCTAATGTCACGATTTAGATTCCGCAGTGACGTCATTTTCCATCTCTCTAGTATCTCTTCAAAGTTATCCTTTCAAAACCTCTCTTTTTAAAAAGACTCTCTTTCAATAGTAGAAACGAGGCCCAAATATCTATAGATCTTAATAGTCCTAGCTTGACAAGCAAGTGTACAAAAACTTGCAATTGTTGAATCATAGGCTACGCAATAGACATCGTTCGATGTTTTTTATTATTATACATTACTCAAAAAATACCGTTTTCATGCATTTTGATTTTATCATCTTCAATGGAGAACTCATTGAGTCCTGATTATCTCCAAACATTAACGATTACGTATGCTACTTGTGCCTTATATGGATGCAACAAAAGTACTTTCGGTATTATCTTCTTAATCAGCTGTCACTACTACAATGGTATCCGCTGAAACCCAATTTCCCAAAAAATCCTCCCTTTTAGTGAAAGAGAATATCTTCATGTATTTGACCCTTGTAAAAACATATCCCTTCTTCTTTTAATGAACCGCTTGCCGTTCATCGAGAAGAACAGAAAGTTTCTATTACACTGTCTGAAAGATCTCACCCGTACCTCTCAGCCACGCTATCGATTCTTTTACGACAAGAATTCACAAGAACATTATATTATTATGTTGACGTGAAAAACAACCTCCCCATAAGGTAAACAGACCTGGATTTTGCAAACAAAGTACATGTAATAAATGTGTACCTTTTAGTACCACCAAAATCTACTTTTCTCTAATTAGTAAGACAATAACAGTTTGAGAGTAGAGCCACTCTTTTTCTCCTTACGTTCCTTGGCACGAACGAACCTGCTGCACCTAGGAACCGGTTTTCTTGCCTTCCGAGTTCTTAGAAGGGGATCACTAAATTACCACTATTTGCACTACAGTTTGTCAAAAGGGTACTTGATTAATCTGTCATATGGCGAGTACTTCAAAACTGCCACTAACAGCTATTAATCTAAGTACCTAAGCAGAGGAGAATATCCAATGTGTGGAACTCAAGTTTCTGTGAACCACGGTTCAGCGACAGTCAGAATCGTCATACATTGTAAACTTGTAGCTACCTATGTCATTATGATAGTAACAGGCCTATGATTCAATCATCTCCTATTCTTCAACCTCTATACGACACCAAAGGAAGGTGACTATAAAATGGTGAATGATAAATCAAGCTAATGCTAACTGACCACACACACACAAGACAACCTGTTTGCATTGTGACATCACTGTTTCAGAGTAAGACCAGTTTACTAACACGACTCTAGATCCCCTTTCTTACTACTGAAAAACAATGGCATAATACGGTATTGAGAGTTTGTCTTCATGACGCTACACTTCTGTTGTTATGATTAACGGTACCTAAAATGGAAAGACCGTAGTTTTTATGAAAGCACCGAGATAGAGAAATTACTGTTAACAGTATCTTTTGCATTTTTAGAGTAGTTAAACATTAAACTGGAATTTTCTTCTGATGTGCTTCAGAGATAGGATACGTATCGAGGCAACATGCAATCAAGATCTGTACTCTATGGACTAGAACTTCAAAATGGCAATCTTTGCCTCTAGTGGAGAGCTGAGGTCAACATGAAAATACAGCCCGACACCATGGAGGATTTCCTTCGTCGACCAGAAATAGAAAGGTATGCTATTGATAACACCCTCTGTCAACTTGTAAGTTTGAAATTAGATCTATTGTACTTGATTACTTGCCTGCTCAGTTCTTATGATATAATATGTTTAACTTAGATTTCACCACTCTCTAAGTAAACAGGAAAGAGAATTTTATTGACGCGATTCCTCATCGTGGGTTGGTAAAACATTTGACGGATGGTCCAATAAGAATGACTTGGATTATCGATTAGCTTGTCAATTAGTGATTTACAATTACAATGTTGCTAGGCGACATTAAGTGTGCGTGTGTTGATGTATTTGTGTGCCAGTGCATTTTTGCTGGAAGTTTTGTGTCTCGGGTAGGGAAATACTGATTCCAACAGCTCAGCTCTCAAGTCTCCTCAGTAACGTGCACAATGTGCCAGAAGAAATAAAAAGCATAAGCGGAACTCAGCAACCTCGTAACAAGTTCCATACAATCCTAAATGAGTGTTAAATATTACAGAAGACAGAGGGCGTAGGCTGATCAACGTCTCCAATGCCCCTTGATTCAGTGACTAATTGGGGAAATGTAAGAGCGCTATGCATCCCCATAACTCAATACATCACGTTGCCAAAGGACTTAAGGGTGCCTCCGTATGCCTCTTTGCTTAAAACGATGTCGTAAGCTAAGAGTCCGCAATCTGGGGTCCAAGGACTCCTCAAGGGTCTGCAAATGATTTTTGTGGGCCCGTAACCTATTAAGAACTCCGTCTAGTAAATGAATAACTTTTCCTCTAGGATGGCCTGTTAACAAAATAGAATCAGAAAAGACGAACTAGCATTGTCATTCTTGTTGGCGAAATAACTAATCAAAACTGCACAAATTCAATAATGCATATTAAGAGAAAATTCTCTTTTCATATGGTGCTAACAGTTGCTAAGGAGTTATTGAATAATATTTTTTACACAAGAGGATACGAATTGCTTATTTATCAATAGCAGAGAATGCTCGTATCCGATACATGTTGCTTTATCAAGCTTTACTAATACATATACATATATATATGTATATATATACCAACAATTATTGAAGAACGTCAGCAGATATGAAGTGAAACCTAATGTAACAGCGCTATTTCATTCTTCTTTCTACCACTGCTTAGTAGTGTACACTTGAAAAAAAAAATTTTAACCGAAAGCTTATTGTGTAGACTCTAGGCATTATCAAATGTTCTATTTAGTTTTTAATGTAATTTCTGCGCAGTTTTAGTTGTCTCTCTCCATATATACATATATTATCAAGAAATGTACAAACTTGGTATTCTCTTCCTCTCCTCCTGGTGCTTTATCCGATGCGGACGTTGGCGATCATGGACTTCCATTGTTCTCGGTCCATTGTTGCCCTGATCATCTGGGTCTCGGTGATGTCCAATCATCGGGAGATGCTTTTTGCGAGCGTGAGTCTCGGTCTTCCTCTCGTAAGTTTACCATCTAATTTTCCGGTTATGACGATGTTCTCCATTTCTCCTTTTCTCATTTATATAACCGAAGAATCTGGTCTGCCTGTCTCTGATGGCATGCAAAAAAGTTAATGCCAAGTTTGCTTATATCTCGATGATCTATGCAAATTTGATAACAAAGCTATAAAGTTAGCTGTTGTATATTTATGTACATATATATATACTTACAAGTCAACGCAAAATGTCGTAGATACATAATAACAGACATTTGTTTTGAGGCCTCCAGGTTTACAGTTTTCAAACGCGTTGCATTGTTAGACAAAGTGGTTACAGTCTCGCATGTACGATTGTGCTTATACCACTACCTTCTAGTAGATATCATTGTTACCTTGACTCAATAGCATATGGTAACCATGTTGAGATAGGACAAGAGGGTTGGGTCCTAAAAACTACCTTTTTTCTAGATGCATACGCAGGCATGCCTTTATGATAAAGAATTTCTCTATCAACTGATTCCTTTCTCAATCAGTTTTCCGTTAGTGAAATTCTTGTAGCAACGTTGATCAGTTGTACCAAGATGCTACTACAGTTTGGTTCTTAAAGCTAATGTAGCAAATGAAATAGTATATACCTGCCCCCTTATCCCAAAGAATTATATATTGGTCAGCTGAGTTTGTGGGCGAACAAGGAAAGGAAAGTGAACAGACAAGAATACTCTGTTATAGATTGTCCTTACAATTAATTAATTCAGAAATTCAAACCAAACATTACAGTGGCAGCTTAGCCTATGGTGATCTATTCCTCTTTTCAACGTATGTATGTATAACCAAGCATTACTTCAGCTTGCAAAACTAAAAAATCATCAGAATTGTAAAATATACATTTATATGAAACAAATTAATAGGGTACATATAATGCTTAGCGGAGGGCTCTGTATCCAGATTAATAACTGAATCACACTTATCTATTACTGCTGAAATAGCAACATTATTTCTGCACTAAGCTTCTATAGGATAAAAAGTTCAACTAAGAGCCTTTGGGACTGTCCATTTAAGTCATAACCTGTGGAAACCATTATCTAGTAGGTATATTATCAACCTAAGCTTTAACCTTGGGGTCTACCTGACTACTTATTTACGACTCATCGACGCAAGCTTTTGCATTATCAGAAATAGAGCTTTGCACGACGAAGTCACTCATATAAGCCATCACTTTATTCCACTTTCTCAATTTTTGTTTCTAAGAGGTTATTCGCTCTTTGGTGGCGGCAATGTCAGGGAGAAGAGGATGGACATTTCCCCAATAGTATGTAAGAGTTTGCAACAAGAGTTATCTTTAAGACCAGCTAATAAAGATAGGGTTAAGATATATTTGCTGTTGTACAGCCAACAGGAAAATGTCAGGGAAGAAAAAGAAGCGCAAAATGGTTCACTAGATATATACTCACTTCAAAACTGAGTCGATAGATGGATATTGATAGGGGGGAAATCCGGCAGACTCCGATGATTCCTGGTATGAAATTTGTATTAACATAGTCTGACTTGGGTGTATTGCTAAGTGATCCTCTACCTCAATAGATAAGGAATAGATACGCAACGGTCAATGAACATTATCAAATAAATGTTTGAAGCCTAATCTAACACGTCTCACACCTTCCCCACACCCTCACATTAACCTAATCTTCACCTCCACAGTTTTAGTCATTGTTATCGATCTTGTTCTATTTAAACTAAATAAATTGTCCCTGCAACATTTTTCAAAAATCCTTCACTCAATACAAGACAGACTTGCAACTTCAAGGTAGTAAGTTACTTTGAAAGAAGAAAAATAAATGTGATTATAGACAAAAAATTAAAGAATTCCAAGAAGATTGCAATTGACATCAGATTTAAAAGTGTCAAAATCATAAGTAAGAGGAAAGCAATCTGAAGACAGAGAGTTCCAGATCTTGGCAGTCCTAGGAGAGAAACTTTTAGCATAGAAATTTGTGTTTCTTTTAGGGATACAAACAGAAAAGTCATGCAGAGATTCAGCAAATCGAGTGGACTTTCACCTGATGATTTCCACGAATTTAAAATGCAGCAATAGATGATCAAAGATCGGAATTGAAAGCTGTCAGGTTATATCTGCAACAGAAGCGGTCAAAGACGTGTCTAAGAAAGATGTGACATTTCCAAATCAATGTTCTTTTGTAATATACAAATTGATCCTTAATTGATATCTTGTCATCCTACGAAATTGATTGCTAATTCTTATTACAACTACATGGTAAATGTTTGCTTAGTTTTTAAGCACGCAATCAAATTATTCTGTTTCAGATTATTTATCAAAGTCACAACTGAGAGAACTTTCAAATATGGGCAGTGCTTTCTCGAGAGTTAGCAGTTGTTTCGTACTGTACATTTCACATTATTAAATAAAACTTGGCTTTGCTCACTGTCCTACTTATTGATTGTTTGAGGAAAGCGTTCTTCGGTTGCGACATTGATTACGAAATTTTATTTACATCACTATTCGAGGGGTTGAAATCACCCCCAAATATAGCAGTGATTTGAGGAAGAGCAAGGCAGATGTAATCAACCCTCAATGTCTTGATATTCGGTATCTCGAACCCTGCCGATTCCCTTGAACCGATTCCTCAGTCCCTTGAACTGATCTTTCGTTTCCTTGAACAGGTCTTGCGGGCCCTTGAACAGATCTTTTGGTCCCTTGATCAGATTTCCCAGTTCTTTGAACAGATCTTCCGTTGCCTTAAACAGATCTTTTGGTCCCTTGGACAGATTTCCCATTTCCTTGAACAGATCTTCCGTTGCCTTGAACAGGTCTTTCGGTCCCTTGAACAGATCTTCCGTTGCCTTGAACAGGTCTTTCGGTCCCTTGAACAGGTCCTCCGTTGCCTTTAACAGGTCCCTCGAACATTAAAAACTTGCAATCAACTTTTGATCTCTCGAACCCTTGAACCACATCTCAAGTTTCCTCGTGTTTTCCTGAAGATATTACGAGTTAACAGTTTTACTCTGCACTAAATTATCCTGTTGGGCACCACATGTTTCTAAGAGACAGTGACTTCATAGACTGACTTTAAATCCTTATGACATCTAGTAGGTACATACACTGAGATCAACGTCAAGGGAAACACGTGTCCTCAAAGGAATACCAACCCAGGACCCTCTCCATGGTAATATGATGTTCCAGCAACTGTTATGGCGACCTAGGTAGCAACATACTTTATATGTCTGCAGTTTCCATATCGGCTTTCGATCCCCCTCCAGTAGTCATTGAAATCTAAGTCGATGCTATCTTGTAAACCAGTTTGTTTCTGCCATGTGACCTGACCATGGGAGAACATAAGATATATAAATACCGTCTTTCCTCTTTTGAACGCCACATGTACAAAGCGAGAAAGAGATATAAATGCCTCTCTCATTAAGACACGCTTCTTGCTCTCTCTAACATACGTCTTTCGCTCTCTCCCAAACGCCACGGCATTCAGAAGAGAAAGTTATTCGAGGTACAAAGTCAGATAACCGTTCTGAACAGAAATGAGATGACGTTATGTAGAATAAATTTTTTGAATATAATACTGCTAATAATTGTCAAGGCAATATAAGTTGTGGCGAGAAACATTGTTTAAGGCCAGCACATACTGACACCCTAGTAGTATTACAATGTCCTCTTACAGATCTGGGATGATCAAAGTCCTTCTTCCTGGAGAGTGCATGCAGAGAGGGATTGGAAACAAAATGTCGAAGCTTACCGATCCTATGCCACATGAAAAGCAGAAGAATGTTACCTGCAGCATTTCACCAACAAAGGATATCAAATTGCTCTTTCATACTGTGCTCTTGCTTCTTCCAGTACGTTGCACCTCCGTCGTCGGAATCCTTCTTATAAATCAGGATTAATAGTTTAAGTCTACAGGCAATAGAGCACACAGACAGGGCATGGAGACGCAAACTTGGAGTGCGGGATATTATTTTGTTCCGTTCACATGCCATTGAGTCTAATTATAGCGGGCGTTACTTGTGTTCAGTATATGGAAACGGTCATGTTACATTGTTACATTGAGAGTTATCCGTAGTGGTAAACTAATGATGTTTAGACGAGTCTTGGCACCTTAAAATCTCGCTTATTAGCAAATTTGCAATATGCAGGGCTGGTGAAGGACGAGCTATTGCTCTCGATATTTCAAAGGCATTTGACAAGATCTTGCATGCTGGCATGCTGGCTTGCTCCATAAGCTTTCCTCCTATGGTCTCAGTGGAAAGGTCCCAACATAGGCCAGCCTTAGCCTTTTCTACAGATACCATCACGGGAAGTGTTCGAATGAATTGTTGTCATTGGTTCCAGCCCTGTTTGTTCCACCCGGTTTTTTCAAAATCTTCATTTTTTTGCTGTTGTTCTCCCCTGTGTCAAGAAGTCTTTCTATGGGACTAGTTTCTTTCCGCGAACAGCTAAGCTGTGGAACTCTCTGTCGTCTGATTGTTTTCCCTCCTCCTATAACTTAGATGCTTTTAAGTCAAACGTGA
>JAAAKL020010485.1:0-14328 GCA_010016065.2 Carybdea cf. marsupialis auct. non (Linnaeus, 1758) | reverse complement strand
ACATATCTTCTTCTATATGTGGAGTGAAAGTGATGAGGTCACAAATCAAAAGTTTAGGAAATAGTACAATTTGACTCTAGATATCTAAAGGTAACCCTGGAACAGGCTGACTCCAAAACGACCAGACCTGTAGTGTACATAGTAAGCGCGTTTGAATTTTAAAACCTCTTAACAAAACGTCACACTTTCCCTCCGCATTAATACCATAACTATCATCGATACTAACAACTCTACAACTAAAAGACGTATGAGGCATTGAAAAAACCCAGCAATACATAGTTGCATACCTCGGGCTCTAACCACCTGATAGGACACCATCGATTAATGCCAATGACTTAGAACTAACGAACTCCCCTCCCTCCAGATTCGAAAAAAATATCCATTATGTCGTAACTTTGATGCTCCAATTCTAAAAAGTGTATATCTTGCATGTATTTCTTGTATAAACACAATATAATACCACATAAATCGTAAGCAAACAAAGTACTAGTCGGGTTTAAAATCAGTAATATATTTACAAATCCAAGATCTAAACAAGTTTGTATACAATAAGAAATGACAAAGTAGGTAAGGCCCCAACTATACAGATCCAGATTTATGTCAGTTTGAATTCGTCTACTATTTAAACAGCTGTGAGTACTATGTGATGCAATATTACAATAAAGTGATCATATTGAACCAAGTACCTGCCAAAATATCTACACTATGAAAGCAAGGTGTGGGCCGTCTCTTAATAGCACTTGAAAAACGTAAAACACGTTCTCAGTGCCGCAAGTAACTTAATTACTGTCGTTAAGCGTGCTCTCTATTAACCTGGATAACCTTGGGGTCTAAACGTCTATGGTAGCAACTCTCAAACAAATTTTAAATTACAAAAGTGAAGTGTCGATTTGTGGTTGACAATGCTTCAACATAGGGGGGCACTTTCTAAGTTCCAGTTTTGGTGATTATCTCTCCTTTTTCTTACAAGTCAAGGCGTTCAATCACACTTAATTTCGGTGAGCATGATAGAAATCGTTTCAATCTCACCTGCAAGAAGTACACAGTTCGATGAATGTACCTCTATTTATGGCCGTTTCTGTGGTGACATAGGCAAGTACTATTTTGATGTATGCATGCTTGTTTTCACCCACGATTTGTGTCAGTCAACCGTGGGTTCATAGTCTTACGTCAAAGGTGTCTCCGTAGGAAACATTGTTATTGCTTTTATCGAAAAACGATAAGAACTTTCACAGCGTGTAGACAACATTGAACAGTCGAGAAAAACTAAAGACAGATCAAAAGAACTCAAAGGGGTTCGACTACTCTAAGCCAAAGAGTCTTATGTACGAGAACGAATCATGACATACAGCTGAGAATAGGTATCAATACGAAAACAATGATTCAGGACTCGAAGGCCCGTTATGAGATGGGCAGACCGAGTTAATAACACAAGGTTTACCTCGAGACTAGTGGGATGCCTGTATCGTATATTTACTTTCTACGTCAAACTGGATGCCCACTCGTCTTGATCATCCGAAAGATGGATTGAAAACTACCCGACATGATGGAAGTACATCTGTATCATTGACTATCTTCAAATATTAATACTTGCTAATTACCTAGACGAATTTGTTCTTAGTACAATTATTATCAAATTGAGGCAGTACTAGCTATAACAGTACGCGCGAGTGAGAATGGGAGCGATTAATGTTCTTCCTTCAAGTGGCAATTTCTTATACAAATGACTGTATACACCATCATCGATTGCGGTTCAGCATTTTAACTCAATTCCTACTCCGTCATACACCACCAAACTACATTATCATGACATATCTACTAACTCATTATCTCCAGATGACGTGTATTTGAGTCATGCACTATTGCCTTGCCAATCCCGGATGACGCGTACTTGAGTCATACGATGTTGTCTCCCGGATACCGAAAATTGTTCCTATTTTATTCAATCATGTATTAAGAACGGACGGTGTAGTAAGGCGCTCTCTTGCTTGGTTCCACCATTAAAGTCTGTGCAACGTTCTTCCATTAAGTTTCATCCATTCGCTGTTGAGGTACCTAAATGCAGGGCTTCCACTTATGCCATGAGTTTTTTTCCTCGCACTGCCACTCTCTGGAATTCTCTTTCTTTCTGGTGCTTCCCTATTGACTAGAACTTTAATCAGTTCCAGGTTCTCAGTAACATGTTTCTGTTAGCTCAATCTTTCACTTAATCAACCTGTCTTTTTTATGCTTTTCTTCTTTGCAGCTCTCTGCGTGTCAGTGACATATAAGCGAAAAGTTTGTTGATGGTACAGAATAATAAAACTGCACGACATAGCGAATTCATTTGGTACTTAAAAGCTTTTTTTTTCGTCTGACACTATTCCCTTTTCGGGCATTTTCTGACGAATTGTACTCTGAGGAGTGTCAGACGAAAAAAGCTCTAAAGTACCTAAGGAATTCGCTATTTCGTGCAGTTTTATGACATATAAGTCTTGTTAAGAGCAACTTCTTAAAAAAAATTCATTGATGTACTTTATGCAACAATGCAGGATGACTACTGTTGAAGCATGTGATACTATATGACGAGTTCTGACACAAATAGCAGTTTACAAAATGTTGACTTGAAGTAAAATACCTACACGTTCTATCTAAACGCATTTTTAATTTCTAATATTTGCTACTTCCGGTATTATCGTCAGTTAATGAGATCATATAAATGGATTATAGGCTGCGCTCGAAATCAAGAATGCCACCAAATAAATAAATAACTGAATTGCTAAACACACAGTATTGGCATAGTGGTAGAGTGTCAGACTCAAAATCCAAGGGTGGTGAGTTCAAACCGACTCTGAGCTTCCCAGCCGCGATCCCGGAGGTACTGCGCTCTGTCATCTGCTCTCGTGAAGTTGGAAAGTATGTTTCGAGAGATGGGATAAAGAGGAAACTGGAACCATGAGTAACATGAATAGCAAGCTTGAATAGATTGTCATCCGAAGTAAAAGTAACCCCGTCCCTAGTAGTGGCTTTGGCCTTGAACATGATAAAATAACGAAAAAAACAAAACAAAAAAAACTACAGTTGAGCAATTTCTTAATACTCGCGTGAAGTTGTAGCGCAGATTATTATCACTTATGTACGATGAGTGATAATAGATGTGGTGAGGGGTTCAAACTACATACCAAGAAAATAAACATGGTTACAGTTGGGGCCCCTTTTCAAAACTGTAAAATTTAAGCACTTAACATTTAGACTCAAAACTACTCCATTTCATTTTGCCAACGCAGTCAAATTTTCCAAATCTACGTTTCAGTTCTGACTGAATTTGTCTAAATTAGCAAGAATCTTATCGTTTTAGTGATAATCAACTCCATATCTTACTGAGAATTCAACCCTAGGTCAATACCTCGAGAGCCCAAAGATACCCACAGCTAAGCTGCGTTGTCCTAATCTACTCTCAAATTCCTTTCAATTTCTGTGACGTAGCTGTCCATATTCCATGTTTACGGATCAATGAACATACTCAGTGGCAGGTTAACGGGGGCTGAGGCCAGGGGGACTGCATTTACGGGGCCCTTAAAATCTTGGCCACGTTATGCTACTCTCATACTAAGCATACCAAATTGGAACGAGAGGGGGAAAGGTGGTCCTCTAATTATAAAACATGCAAGTTAGTTGATCAAATTTGATCTGAAACTTGTTTAAGGCATTACGTTTTGCGTAGTGCAAAGGGAGTGTCGTTGGAATAAAATACCCGTGTTTCTATCTCAATCAGATATTTGCAACATGACGGCTGCTTGATTTGTTTGGTAATTTGATTGAAACTCTCGTATGTAATGGTGACTGTTTTTGCACTAGGGGGGGGGGGACTTCTTATCATGGGGGAGAAGTACTCTTGTAACTAGACGAATGAATAACTTGGTTCAAGTGCCCGTATGTCTGAGGTGGATTGCGACATTCAAGACGGAATGAGACTGAAACAAATCGTTGTATTACTTGAATTATGGGGCATGATTTTGTAGAGACTTGCAAAACCTAGTTTGTCCTTTCAAGACAGTGGATCGCCCTTGAATTCGGCATTTTGTACTTAAAATCTCTCTTTGAATTTCTCAAAGTTAAGTGGTCTGGATTTTACTGGTACGAAGAAAAAGAATGGTCAAATCTACAATCAAAGTGTACGAGACCTCTTTAAAACGACAAAAAAGAGGGAGTGTCATTTCCAGGAGTTCTTCCGTCGAAACATTGTTTCTGGATAGAGATCATTCTAAATTCGAAGTATTTCTCATGATTATTGACATTTGCTCTTCAAAATCGCAGAGACGTCGAAAGACATTCACGACAGGTTAGAGTTTCTTTCCGCAATAACGAAGCTAAACCATGACAACTTTCAAAGAGCAGCCTGGAGGTTAATTGAAGAACATCTTAATGACTTTGAAGACTGCTTTCCTTCACAGCTTGTACAGTTTAGGCAATCAGTTAAAACTGCATGTGGACAAGAAGAAAATTAAACATGATATGGACTGCTAACATGGAGCACAGAACTAAACAAGCTGCTAAATTTAAATCACTTTAAGTATATACACCCTTTTCCATATATTTATCTCGCACTGCTCATTTACGAATTTATGGTAACCTCAAATTGCAGTGGAAAGAGGTCGTTTTCGAAGTTGAATAGGATCAAAAGCGAAGTCAGAAGTTGTACGGGACAGGATAGAGTAAGTCCACTCTCTCTAATGAGCATTGAAAACGTAATTGTGAGCATACTAAAGTTTGAAGACTTGTTTGACGACTTCACTATCAAAAAGTTAGAAAACATACAATCTATCAATAATGCACAATAACCCTTAAGAACATTTCGCTTAACTTACTGTTTGTATATATTTAATTAGGGTTGTAATGGTAAAGAGGGCCCATTGCTTATCCACTACTGTCTTCCATTGGCATGTGAGAAAGGAAACCGGTTAAAATTCAACCACTTCTGTATGCTTCTCCGACGTCATAATTTCCTACAAAGTCCTTAATCCAACCCAGTAAATAATCAGTAAGGGTTATGGCGGACGCACTCCTGATAAATGCAAGCAAGCTCAGTCTCGCTTATGCACTAAGGTCACTAATTGTCCGATTTTCCTTACCACTGAACCATGTTTCCTCTCAGTTTAAGCACATGGTTACAACATATAAATACCTTATAAATTTTCATCATCCTGTATAACAGTCTGGTACCTAATTAAGAAAAGAATTTCTCGCACAGCCCACAAGGTGTTGGACTGCTCATTATACTGTGACTAAGGAATTGATCCCCAAAACCTGAAAGTTGAAAAAGCAATACACAGGCTATTGACAGAAGAAGCGCCACAAAGATTGTCTGTGCTGCTGCCCACTGTATGCAACTTTCCCTTATTCGGGGTCCCTTTCTTTCTATTACAGCCCTCCAAACAGCAAGAGAAAATATCACGTAACTACTCTCTACGTGAAATGACCCTACGTCTATTGGAGACAAACGAATCCAACACGCAGGCATTAGCATTTCAGTATATTGAATGATTTTTGGAGGCTAAGAAAGACAGAAAGAGCCCTCTCTATCGGTAATAGATCTTAACGGATAAGGTAGTATAGGGTGGGAGGACAATGACCTGACCCTGACTGAGGCAATGAGGTAAGCAGAAAACCGTGCCGATTGGAGAGAAGTGGTTGATAAGTCATCAATGGTGCCCTTACGGTCGACTAAACTAAGGGATGAGTAAGAGTAAAAGTAAGTACAGGGTTTAAAGTGAGATTGTGTGTAATTTAAAGAAAAGCAACTGCAGTAATGACATTTCCATTACAAAACAAAGGAAATACAAAGTCAAGTTTGATCATGCTATTAGCTAGAACTTGGAAGTTAATCATCGATATTTATATGAAGTGAAAAGTTTCCAGTTGACTTGTTTTGCAGTGTTTACCAGACATGGATGCCTGGATTCTATTTAAGGTTTTAAACGGTCCGACAGTAATCGACTCAAGTGATGCCATATTGATAGTAGAGTTTATTCTGTCATAAGGTATCGACTTTTTTGAACCAATGATCTCTTTAAAAGACTGGATCGAGCTTCCCATTGTTTCAAACAGCGAAAAATGTAGTCACGAGTACTAGCCCCCATCAGTTGAAATAGCGCGGGAAAGTCCACCATGTTGCGTATCATTACTTAGAAGCTTTGCTTGATGGGGACTGAAATGGGGACTGAAATGGCGTCCAAAGACTGACCTCACTTTGAGACGGAAGATGCTCGATTCAGTTCTTTAGATCAGTGACTTAAACACAGCGGCATTAATAGTCCATAACGCCCTACTCACATAACAAAGCTGGCGTAACATTTAACAGTTATTTCCCCTATGTAATGGCTGTGGCTGGACGGTACAATTCAAAACTAGTGAACGCAAGTTAGCAAAGTAGAGGACTGGAGATCGTCAGACGCTTTTAGCTCGTTACACGTATATTTTAGCATGTATTAAACCATACTGAATGAAATGGCGCAGTTTACCAAGTCTATTCTTAGTATCTTAATACACTTGGATGTCATGAAGAGCATAATACCTTATTTCGTAGGGCAAAATTTCTTATTTAAGATCAGCTCAAGGGAGCGATAGTGTCACTGGTTGATGGTTACAGCAATAGTGCTGTGGCTCTACACTTTAATTACATTACTAACTCAACCACATTTTCACACAAGAACAAATACCAAACTGTTCATAGCTGGTGTAACCTGGAGAGATGGTTTCCGAAGTGGGGAGGTGGTTCAAAGTTGAGAAGCAGAGTTGTTGGATTTTGTACTTGGAAGAAGATGATGGTTTAGTTATGTGCAAGGAAGTGGAAGAGGAGGCACTTGGGAGGGTAAGGAAGTTGGAAGTGGATGAAAGATGGCCAAGTGGCCGACTAAGAAAGGCATGGAAGTGAAATGTGAAGGAATATATAATAAAATTGAATGCTGTGGAAAATGATTACAGATATGAGGATACAGGGTGAATAGAGGAGAATGAGGGATATGATAGAAGATGGGAGCAAATCATAAAATGAGAAAAAAGAATAAACTAAGTTTGTTGAGAGATGAACAGCAATTCAGAGTAGATGCTGTTAGTACTAGTAACTTTATGCCTATTAGGATCCCTGAGTAAAAACAATTTATTGCAAGTTACAGTAATTAATTGTATAGATCTTAATGAACTTACAGGATAACAATATGATACCAACTTCTACGACAACACCAAGAAACCAATGCTAATGTGTTGCTTTGTTTGTTTTCATTACACATGTACTTTCTACGTCATCAAGCCAGTCCTAGCTGCCTAGTAACCTGATTAACAATCGACTATTCAATAATTAAATCCTTCTCACTTTCTTTGATATTTCAAGCAAATTTCAATTACTCTTATGTACCAAGAATTACACTTGCCCTAGACTTGCAAACCCCCTCCACTTGAACAAGAGACCTCTGTATGCAACTAATATAATGACTTTCGTTCATAAATAATTAGAGATTAATACAATAATTAGAGAGTTCAAAATATGACAGGGCAACCTGCCCAAAATATCCCTTGGAAGATGCTTTTGTGAACACTTTTTACAATAAAAACTTCTAAAACGCTGGCTAAAAGTAGAGAAAAAGATGACAGTTACCATTTACAATTGAAAATGTTAGCAAATAGTGCTTTAGAAAACATAACATATTGCTATCTGTGATTTTGGACAACCAGTTTTTCGAGTGTACTTGGAGGAGATCTGAAACATAGAATAATACGCCAAAAAGGAAACTATGTTTGAGATAATGTTTCATCTATAACTGACTTCTTCAGGTCTATCAGTTATAGATGAAAATTTGTCTAAAACATAGCTTCCTTTCTGGTGTTTTATTCCTTATTGCTTGTCGGTGTATCAAGCACCTTATCCGAAGGAGATCTGAACATCTGAACTTTGCTTAAGTATAAATATCAATGTTTTACATTAACATGTAACAACTGGGGGGTGACATAGCACTGGGGTCCCCTGTCTGATAATTGTTGACAACTATTTTTTTTCCCACTATGCCGGTCAGGCTTCCTAGAAAGTTTAAGCCATAGTACTGTAGAGGGTACATAAATGTGTGTTTTGCCATGCCTTGCCCTGTGAAACTATTTCAACAGTGCATCAATTAGTATCAATAATTAAACTATTAGACTGAGAAACCGAGGCTATTAAAAAGCTGCCTGTTATGCTCAACATTCAATGAAAGGGAAGCAACTGCACAGAAATGCAATGAAGAATGTCATGTCATTATTAACTGATTTTAAATCTAACTCCAGTAGTTGTACTGTACTCTTGATTATGAATTGTTACAAAACAAAGCATGTTCCATTCTAGCTTATGGTGTGTGAATGTTGAAATAAATACTTGCAGTAAACACCACATTGTCATATTTAGACATGATGATTACCAGGAACAATGAAGCCTTCATTACCTTGATTCATGATTAGGCAAATTTTACAGGCCTTTTTATTCATGATATTTTCACTTGTGGTCCAGTGGACAAGTTCCTGGTCTTCAGTTCAAGAGGGTCCGGGTTCAATTCCTGGATGGATCATTGGTGACATCAGCAAGGACATCCGGTCTTAAAGTGCTCTATGTTCCAGTAACAAGTCCCCTGTACATGGGCACCACCCTTAGCCTTGTAAAGGGGAGTGCGTGGTGTTAAAAGAATTTTAAAAACTCACAATAAAGTAAATTTTTATCCAATATTTAGAAATGTTATGTTGTTTCTTTAGCTTGTCACTATTATGGAATTGGCTTTATTTATTTAAAAACAGCCTTCTGCAACATTTTTACTACTGTAGTATCAGTTTTTTCATCAAATTCCTTACTTCTTTGGTCACTTTTTCCATTCCTAAGCAATTACTAGCCTTCTGAAACAAGGGAGGCTTGCACTTAAAAGGAAAGAATTTGATGATTTAGGTCTGTTCATTCTGTGACACTAAATCACTTGATCAACATGGGCTTCTTGCTCTGTGTGGGTAATTTTGTGCCTATTCCAGCAGCTACTTCTTCATTCCATCCTTTACTTCAAGAAAGGATGCCATTTGAAAATAAAGACACCTTTGCTACATGTGATTTGCTTCTCTGCAGCCCCCTCAGTGTGTTACATGTGTGCTCTAGTGTGCTTTCACATCAGCTACTACTCCCTCTTTTGTAGTATGTGCTGTTGTTTATTCTGTATCTTGTTTACTTACTATGGACCCTCCTGATCACTGATACTATACTTTAAGGATGGCATTTAAATCACTGACAGCTTATTAAAATGCTATTCAAAAATATTATTCTGAAGATGCCTTTTCAACAAGGAAAATGATCAGCTGTTATATACATTGTAAGAATTCAATATCTGCCTGTTTCATCAGATACAACCTTTTGTAATATCTGTGACATTTCTTACACTTGTCTGCTTCTTAAATACATTTTTCGCTGTTTAAATACATTCACAATGAGGAAAAATCATGAAGCCTATTAATTAGAAAGAAATGCTCACCTCAAGATGGTGCCTAAATTTGTTCTGGGACATCTTTGGTGGCTGAGCCACACTAAACCTGCTGAAGGACATACTAATGCACATGATTGACATCCTAGTTGACTGTTGTCATCTTAAATGCAAACCTGGCACATCAGATTTTGCTAAACTTCTTATATGCATCAGATCAGTACATTTTAGTTTAAAGGCAGTATGCCAATCTGCCACTATTCTAAATATATATTAAAGACTACTATCAAAACTATGTACCATGCACATTGCTCTATGCCCCAACAGGTCCCATGTACATTAGCACTGCCCTAGCCCCTGCAAAGGGGAGTGCAGGGCATTAAAACTGCATTATCATTGTCAAGTGTGTAATTATATGTTCTATGTATCCAAAAAATAAGACTAATCCTCCTAAAATTAAATGAGTTTGCATATACACACAATATTCTTAACGAGGATTGTAGTAGCTTATTAATGACTTTTGGAGTTACTTGTAGTCGGTAATACTTATGAACGTTTATCAGTAATTGTCCCTGTTGTACGTAGATAGCTATTGGTTACCTGTGTTATTAGATTAGACAAGTGGTCAGCAGTTTCTTACACTTATTCACACTGTTTGTTCAACCATTTACTTGGACATTTATGTTTATCAAAACCTGACATACACGCCAATAATCTTGCCTGTCTCAGTGTCATCTCAATTTACTCTCATTACAAGATATCTAGTCTCAGTACAAGAATGAAAGTCACATACTAAGCTTCTGAAGGCCAAACAGGAGCAAGACAACCAAGTGTTTGAATAGGAAGTAAACTTGGTGACTCCTGGAAAGCAAATGACACCTTAACCTTATTCCAAGAATGCCATACAACAAGTTTACACAAAATAAATAGTACCTCCATGGAAAATCATTTTCAGATTAAACAACAGAAACCATAAATTCAAGATAAATTTAAAAACTTTAAATAGTGTAGACCTACAATATTGATTATGTTTAAAAGGAGGGGATGGACTATTCTTTTTAAAATTACAATAAAATATGTGAGGGGGACTGGGGGGTGATAGGGCTTTTAAGAGTGGAATTCTCAAAATCAGTTTTCCAATTTATTAAACATGACAACAAGGAACAGGGTAGTTCATAGAAAATGTGGTATTCATTCATACTTTCCTTTGGTGAAGGTTCATAACCATTACCTACCTCAAGAATTCTCAAGTAGACCTGACACAATGCACAATTTTAGCATTTCTTCAACTGTGGACAAAGCAACATCACACTGTATACATCCAATAAGGACGCAATGCAGTCTTCCTAATTTTTACAACAGCCAAGTATATTGTACCAACCCCCTAGCCATGAAATTAAACTTCAAAAGGATAATAGGGAACAAGAAAAGTATGTCACCGTTATGACTCAAACCTATGTCATGTGCATTGGAAGCATGCTCTGTACATACCAAATGAGCTAGTTGGCCCCCATTGATGACTTGATCTATTTCTCTGGTCATCGCATAAGCTCCCACTGATCCAACAGAGCATATTGACATAAAGCTATATGTAATTTTGGAGACCAGCCTCTCTGTGACATGTGACTTGAACATGGAAGGACTGCCATCTGGCCTATTACAGTGCCCAAAGCCCAATGAAATTTGCCAAGTGTTTTCAGAAGAGAGGATTTGAAATTCTAAGTTTTAATACGAACTAGAGACATAGAAAATCATGTCATCAATGGGATTTGAAACCTTGACCCATGCATTTGTGGTGTGCACTCTACAAACTGAGCTACGTGACCCTCCTTGGCTACCTTGATCTATTTCTCTAATTGCCACATTAGCTCCAAATACTCCACCAAAAGGCATTTGACATCCAGCTCTTGGCAAATTTGAATACAGAATACCGAAGGAGATAGAACAATAGCAATGGCTAAACACACTTAAACCTAAAACCAGTTGATAATAGATTCCAGACTTCACTAATACCAAATGCTAGCTATAACATAATCTGGAGGGAAAGTGTGATGTCACAATTTTGAAAATGTTTGAATTATGGAAAAAAATCCTCAAGTTTTGTATTGCCCTATTAGTAAGAACGTACATGGCCAATAATGAGAGTGGCACCCTTTCCAAACATCGAGATATCAGCTTTCAAGGATATAAATTTCTCTAACAAAACCTTATTATTTGACGCTGGTTCCTGGTGTAAAAACCAAGGAATATCAACAGAGACTTGATCAGAGATCTTTGAATTCAACTGCATTTACTTTAAACGCTATTTAAACTACAGGTTTGGTATTTTGGGAAAGAGCCTTTTCCAGGGCTGCCTTTAGATATCTGGAGTCAAATTGTACTATTTCCAAAACTTTTGATTTGTGACTTGATTTGTGATTTGTAGGCCAACAGTAAAACTGATGGCACAGCCACCTTAATGTCATTCACATCCTTGGAGTGAGAAGACAGGATATTTAGATCTCGAGAAGTATGCCAACATTGGCATTGACAACTAGGGCCCATTTCATCACATTGTCTCATGCCAGAGGTAGGCCTACAGGTACATAGTTAAAACATTTTGAGAAAGGATGGTATTTACTAATAGTATAATAAAACTGTACACATTCATGCATTATGTATAGTTCTGGCACAAATTTCATCTAAAACATAACAGAAAAGGTAGCTGTCAATGAAAAGAGCCATGGACATGCAGTGGAGCTGTGGTCACTTAAAGTTTAGCATATATAGCATATATGTTTGCTGACAATGGAGTGACAGTTGCAGCTCTGGTCTTTCGCCATGTTTATAATAAAACATGTAGAACTTAAATACCAAATTAGCACACAATAGTACATTGAAATGCAATTGAAAGTAGTTGTGACTTTCTATGGTACAAGATTTCTATGGCAAAAATAAAGTGATTGATTATTCATAAATTGTTCCGGAGGTGCAATTTGCTGCAGCCTCACATAAATACTCTATCAGAATTCATTTATTAGCAAGTTAAAGATTGACTGGTTTACTCATGAATGATTGCTTACAATATAATTACTTGCAATATTAAATAATGAAAATTAACTGATTTAATCATAAATGATTACTTACAATTTCATATTATTAATCACACATCTACTCGCAATATTTTTTCAAAAAATGTAAATAATTTACTGATAGTTGATCAAATTTGAAATTAGTACAAAAACATAAAAGTGCCACTTGTGCTCGAATGTGTCAGCCAAAATGATTTAATAGTTTCGTCTAATTGCGTTAATATTAGGGGGGAAGGGGTAACAAATTTGTTCTTCCGTCCACCTAAATTTGAACTATGTGCTCCTGTAGGAATCTTTTTCACGATAAAGTAGCAATGTAAATCAAAAGACATATCTGTACTCATTCTGTCAAAATTATGCATATGTAACTCCTCGGGAACAGCTTGAGTGACCGAGCTAAGGCTTTCATGGAGTGATACGGGAGGAAAGGCAGGGAAATTGTGTGTTTCATGGTTCAGGGAGTGGATGAGAGGGCAAAAATTGTTATCTACGCAATATTAGTTTGATTGAAAAAAAAAGAACGAAAATGGGCCAACAATTTTTTCTGGAAACCTTTGGGTCGATTACTATGCCTTTCGGTTAAGGGAAATGTACATAGAAAAAACCAGAGCTACAGTTTCTTACCCGAGAATAGACCGAATTTTTTTTTGCCAGTAACCTAGGCCTTCTCAAAATATGTTTTCTTCGGCCCAACTCAATAGACTAAACGCCCGATATTGCACCATCAAATCCATCTCTCAAATCAACTTAAGAACTTCGTTTATAAAATTCTGATTTTACATATAGGGAAAAGGGTTTTGGAACGGATTTAAAGTTAAAGAGTGTATGCTCTAATTTATATCTTGTAAACGCCCAAGCTGCCAAAAAGGACATTATGGACTGGAATTCCTCGAGTAAGACAAGAAAATCATATGGATCCCCTCATCTTTGGATTTAGTGGTCAGGAAAGCATAAAGACACCCTCAGGTATTTGAATGTCGTCGGTAGCATTAAAAACATCACTACGAAATATTGACGAGACGTTTCGTCAATATTGGGACCTAACTGGTCCTATCTACATTCCTTTTAAATTTCAAGCCTATCAGAGACAAATCAATTCTAGAATCTTTGCTTCCCTTTTCCTTAAACTATGGAAATCTGAGCAACAACATCGTTATTTTAAATCTACTATTTACTAGGATCATACAAAACATAATACATTAATCTTTCCAGTTTGAAATGTAAAAACGAGCTGTTAACGACCATAATATCCTCCTTCTTTTTGCTCCACTCCATTCCAGTGTTTTAGGTTCACAAGGACATATATAGGGATGGCTAACATTCCAGCCATCATTAAACCTCCATGGGCAAGTTTCTCCTAGAAGAGAACAAAGGTGTAAGAAAACGACAAGCTGAGTAAGTTCAACCTTATTTAATTTGAGCATTCTGCTGGAAAGATAGAGAATCTGTGGATTTGATTGGAATTTATTTTGATTGTTTAAATGCTCATGTTGGCTCTCTTGTCATTTCATTTGTCTTTTGACCACAGAAAGTAGTTGGTTATCTTCTCTATTAAAGGATAATTGACATATTTTGGCAAAAATTGAAACTAAAATGGCCAATATCTATTTTTCACAATAGATAACAAGTGAGTTAAAAAAGAACCGCTAACGATCCAGTGCCAGGTTAAAAATCATTTTAATATGGTCTCCAATTAACATATTTGTTAATTATAATGTCTTAATTATGCAAAATATGCAAAAGTTAAATTTAAGCATTAGTTTTAAATTAATTATAAGAAAAATAACATGAAGACT
>JAAAKL020010484.1:0-14328 GCA_010016065.2 Carybdea cf. marsupialis auct. non (Linnaeus, 1758) | reverse complement strand
TAATGATGAAAAGTATATATGTACTTTCGTAGCTTTTTTTGAAACTCCACATGCTCTTTTTTTTAAAAACTTTGTTCTGGAAATTAAAGACCCCATCTAATTATAGACACCCCCCCTTTTGGTGCCCTCAATTAAGTATAGACGGGTCTATGACTAGAGGAAATACGGTATAGATATATCGGACAAGTATACATAAATATATGTATAAAAATAATACATATATCTATGTATACTAGCACAAAATAATATGTGTGCGTATGTATATGTGTATGTATATAATTATGTAATAGTACTTTATCACTTCCATCTTTACAGTATAACACACACATTAACGATATTTGACATATGCATAATATCCATGTATAACTTCCATGACTTTGAAGAGTTCTGCTACCGATACTTCTGATGGAACATCGTCACACACTACACAGTATAGGAAAGGTGGTGTAGATAATGTGGACAAGGCCACCATGGAGTTCCTCCACCAAAAGTAATCATGCAGTAATCTGGAGGAGGATGAAGTTGGGTATATTTTCAACTCTATGGCTGCTGTTGTTCGAAAGCTTCCGAAGAGGGCGGAGGCAGAGTTGAAAATGGAGATACGCAAAGTGGTTTTTAATGCTGAAATGCGGTATATGGAGGACTAGCATTGTTTATTGTTTTTTCATTTAGTTAAAAATGATAAAATGCATTTCCATCTTTTAAATTACCCCCAACGGGTTATAGATCATGTTTATATATATGTATACAAGATTTTGTTTTAGATGTCAGTTTGCTTTGGTTTCCGAGTACGTCCGCATGAGTACGTCCGAATGTTTCGTCCAATCATAAGATTTCGCGCCATCACTTCGATCTTGTAACTATATTATTTATGATGTAAGGTTCTGATGAGCATCATACGAAAAAGCTTTCAACCTAACAAGATGTCTTCTTTATTTAAAGCAATTCTGGGATTTTGTACCACTAATAATCTATTTAAGAAAGTCATTTCCGTAAGAGCATTTTATTGGTGACAGGTCAAGATTTGCTTAAATAGTCGCCCTTCCCCTCTAAACTGCTAAATGTTTACTTCTAACCAAAAGCATCAGATGTTGCTATTTTGTTCACTGCAGCTGTTTTAGTCTGATACATCCAGAGTGCATTGCATAGTTCTACTAATATGTTTTGCAGCAGAGGAGATGTTTAGACTCCAAGCCAACTATCATTTTGAAACGTTATTAATTTCTATACAACACTATGAATTCTAAGGCATTGTTTCAAAAAGAAGGAACAAGCTGCTGATATTGCTTTTACAAAGGCCTTTCGTAAGAGATATGAGATGGTTAAGTCTACGCCGTGCCATTACGAAAATCCAGTATCGAAATATATCAAATTGACGCAAATCGCATATATGAGGTACATAAGTTTGACACAGTTTATTCATCCTGTGCGTATTCTTTAAATGTTTCCTTGTATTTGGCACTGTGGTTTATTTGAACTTTATCTGATCATTCCTGCTTGTATGAATACAATATCAAACGAATACTAGGAAAAGAACCCAAAAACGACAGTTTCGAATGCAAGAAATTTACAACAAATACTTGAAAATGGAAAGAACGGCATTCTTTGTCTATATCGTGTACACACCACGGTTAAAATAAACACTGACAATCATGATGTCTTATTGGCTGCAATGCCCATTTCATACGCCATCTTGGTGGTACCTGACTTTGGTTGTCAAGGCATCGCTATGCTTACTTACAAAGAAGTTCTACTGGTATTTTTTCATTTCTTAGTACATTTTCCTGTAATGTTATAAATTACGGAATGTGTTCTTGCATATATCCTTTTCTGAATTTTGGTGGTAAAGTTCTCTAGACTATGACTAGTTCAAAAAAATGCTTGAAATTGACGATACAAGACTCCGCTTACAGCAACGTCTTCTGTTAAGATAATAAAGCATTTCGGATAAGTGTCGATGTTTCGTAGTGCGTACCATATGTATTTCAATTAATTTTGATGTAAATGCAATCAACTTAACCTCGGAAACAAGCATTGAAAGGGCCTCACTTTAATCGGTTTCCATAAAAGAGATGATGTCTGGTTCCTAACCTTTTTACGCTGTTTGGAATCAAAGTAGGATGTATGAAAACTCACCTGACGTTATATTCATAGGAGTACAGGCCAAATCTTTGGAGGGGAGCGGAGGCGATTCATTTTGCACGAAAGAATTGGGGTTCCCTAAGAGGTTATTTAGATTATTTAGCTGTTTTTGCTTATCATCCTATATTTGAGTACGTCATTTGTTAAAGGATATTATATATTACTATATTTTTTGTAAGTAAAGAAGTTTCGCTTGCTCTCTTTCACCATCTATCCAGCACACGAACAAATTTACTTTGCCCAACTGAAGTCCCCCCTCCCCTAGTCACCAGCTTGTACTCGTGTGGCTACACTGTTCTTGTCTATAGATGGTTTCTGAAGTTCGTAATATCTACGAAATCACAAACAAGACATTAAATATTCACAAATGTCGGTACTCCATAATTCTACGTTTTGTTATTTCAAAACAATTGTGAAGGCACTTGTGTTTTGTTTTATTAGGGAAGTGCTACTGTTTCTGATGCTTCCCTAATAAAACAAATATTCGAGCTTATTCAAACAGCACATCTGGTTACTTGCTTCATCGTATTCGTGAATATTTACAATAAGTCTCAATTATTATTGAGAGATACTTTTAGGATTCCATTAATCTGTTACAATTATGCCAGACATCTTTGGTCGCTCGACATTGTTTGTAAAAGCCCATAACTCAACTCTTGCTGTTTGTGGTTTTAACATTCGTATAAAATTCCATATTGTTTATCTGGCGCATGGGGTTTTGTTTTGATTAGCCCTTCCAAATTAGCATTTCAATGTGTATATTTGTGATCAGGATAATACTAAGAGGCTTTTTAAGACGGATTATATTTGTATCCAACCTTGTTTCTATCCAGATACATCTTGATGATCTAAATTACTTGGCTTATCTGGCGGAATTAATGTTGATAAGTTTTCAAGGCCATACTGGAAAATGATGATATCAGCTGGACACTTTGCTAGCTTATCTGAGTCATCAACATATGTGTTTTAGTTAAAAGAGAAGCAACAAAGCTCTTTGCTGGACCTCCTTCATGGAGGAAGCTAAGGATGTTCTGCTGAAACAAAAACATCTTTCAAGAAGAAACGTCAGCCGGAAAAATGTATTTGGGCAACAGCTACTCACAGCTTGTCTTCCTTTATAAAGATCTGTCATGACAGTTAATAGTCATGTACAACCACTGTTGCCACGTGATGAACTCGATCGTTTTTCTTTAAAGAGAAAACATCATTTTATCTTTTAAAACAGATTCACTGTTTATTCAGAAACAGCATATAATATCACCAACTGGCTAGCAAAATCTAACTAGTTAAGTGACATTGAGGGAGGTTGATATTATAAAGTTTGCTGTTTGGATAGGTTTTCAAGTTTACAATGCGGAGGAAAAGTGATGACGTAACTAATCAAAAGTTTTGGAAATAGGACAATTTGACTCCAGATACCTGAAGACATCCCTACAATAGGCTGCTTCCCAAAGTAACAGACCCCTAGTGTATAAAATGTTTAAACTAGAGGCGTTCGAATTTAAAAAGTCTCTGGTCAAAACTCTGTTAATTTTCCTTGGATCCTAACGTTAGGATCCAGCATCAAACAACAAGGTTTTGTTAGATAGATTTAAAACTTTGAAACCTGATATCTCGGTGTTGAGAAAAGGCAAGACTCTCAATTTTGGCCATTGACGTTCTCACTAATAGGGCTATATGAATATACAGTTCATACATTTTTAAAATCGTGACGTCACACTTTTCCTCCGCATACGTTCAGAATCACACAAATACGTTAATGTGAAGATAAATGAAAGGATCTCTTACCTTGTATGATACATTATTTTAAAGCCTTACCTAACACAAGAGGGGGTGAGAAGCTGCTAGCCCCCAGCTCTAAATATGGTTTCATGTGTTCTGCACTGACTTACCCTATTATACTAAAATGTTCTGACTTGTTCTTACTTCTGTTCAATGAACCTACAGAGAAAATGTCTGGACAACAGTGCTTTTCAACGGGTCAATTGACCGTGCTAGAATACAGGTTATTTATTAAAATGTTTTTCAGGAGTAACAACTTCAGAACTGCTTCGAGACTATCGATCGTTTTCTGCATGACAATCAACAGTTAAATCCATGCAGCTTCCCCTGTCGGTAGTTTCTTCCTTGACGACGATAATCATGGATAATTATACCCTGAAACGAACGAATATACAATTTCTAATCATTTGAAAGCCACCGTGGCCTAGTGGTTAAGGAATCGGACTCACATGCCAGAGGTTGTGGGTTCGAATCCGGCTTAACCTGATATAAAGACTATCGGTTTGGGAAGGCAACGAGAGACCACCCCTGTAAGTGTACTCTCTCCCCAGGAGATTGCTCAATCTTGCTGAGCAATAGGCTACGCCCGAAACCGAGCATGCCACAAAAAAGAAATAAATAAATAAAAAAATCATTTGAAGATGTTAATAATTAATAGATAAAAACTAGCAAATCAAAACAAACCCACAACTGAAAATCTGGAAGAAATGGATTTGAAATAAGACACATCATATGAAATAGCCTGAAACGATTTCATCTCTTCTAACAAGTTTTCTGTCCAAGTGTATAGGTGAGGCCTTAGAGACTTCTTACTACCACAAAGAACGTGCCCGTCAAATATCACTTGCTACGAAATGCCAAGCATATCTAGGGTCGATAGTACTTGCTTCATTTATAGGCATCAAAAAGCTGTATGCTTTACTCCTTATATATCTTGCAAGTTAAACAAAATAAAGCAATATGTAATAACACTTGGATTCGACTTTCAAAAGTGGAAGATGTCTTAAAATATTTGCTGTTTTTTTGTGATTTGTGTTATCATACAGAATAGTTGGTTGTGTATTCAGATTTATTTTTTGTCTTCCCGCATAATTCAGGCTCAGATGTTTTTGATTTTCTCTCATATTTTTGTATACGATTCGAGGATACTATGATAATGAATGGTTCAATGACTCCATTGATTGCTTAAACAAAGAAGCTGAAATAATAGATAGCAGCCTCTACAAGTGACAGCATAGATTGCAGTTTTAAAATATTGATATCAATAATAGTGAAATGATTTTATTACAATATGTTCTTTCAATCGTTGTTTTAATACTATTATTCTGTTTAGTTTGTTATTTTTTAAATTTTAAATTTTCACTTAGTATTCTATTTCTTGAGCTTTGATGATGCTCAGACCACCTTGTTTCTTAAGCTCTTTACATTTGGGGAGTAGATCACAACCTGGTGTTTCATATAATGGTGAAAATAAAAAGAAACCCAACTTGTATGCACCTTGCCTTATCATCCAAACACTTTCGTATTTATGATAAAAAGGTTGCACGTTTGGAAACTTAAAAATCATCGTTGGTGGTTTTGGTATATTAAATTTTGTAAAATTAAGATTTTCAAGACAATTTTATTGGGATTAAACTGATGAAGATCACCACGAGTGGATACTCATGAGGTCAAAAAAGGGCTCAAGTTAGGTATAGTGAAGTACGTGTTAATATACGCAGAAGAAATACACTATAGAGTAATAGAATGCAGGGTGGAGAAAAAGGATTTTAAATACATTATTGGTACTGCAAATATATGACCATTTGGGTGTTTCTGCTTTGACTAGGATAGAGCTTTCTAGCCCTCCCTTTTACAGTATTCGTTCGCATTGTAATGACGGTTGCAAAACTCTTTCTTTGTCTAATGTCGATTTCCTAGCTACAGCTGACTCTGAGTTTGGCTTGTTACTCAAAGAAAGTCTCCCTTTGTCTAAACTCGGGCCTTCTCTAAACTTATCCCAGAGCTCTATTCCCCTGTCTCTCTTTTGACACATGCTATTCTCCCTTTGGTACCATTTTCTATACTGTTGTATTGTATTGCGTTTCAGCTTAAAGTTTGCTACGTTATTTTATTTAGGTATTCTTTGATAATGATGTAAGATACATCGAAAGCTCATCTGACAATCCTCAGAGTACAAAATCGCCAGAATTGAGATAGGAATTTCAATGTAATATATACTGTCATGTGGTCTAGACATGGTTGCTTGCCACTTTTACCTCATCCAAATATGGCGTTCCAGGGAGCACGTTGAAAGCCTACAAGCGTAATAAAATTTGGCTGTGCCGCTAAACTGTGTGGGCGAAGTCTATAAAATTGCTTTGCAATCGACAGATGTGCAAATGAAGTATTATTCTCCTTGGACATATCTCCGTGACATTTAAGGGATCCAAACTGGCCTTAAACATTAAAATCTGTTTTACACCAAAAGTTGTATGTCAGTGAAACAAATCAACTAGATTTTGATCTGTCCGTGATCAAAAAAATAAGAGAAATCTGACTGAGATAATGAACAAAACATCAGAGTGTGCACATAGATCTACTTTCATCTCTAAAATCTTGTTATTTTGCATCAAGTAATATAGATGTCATCAGCTAATGTTATCCTTTTATCAGTATTCTAGGAGATACTTACATTATAAAATAACTAAAATATGCCAAACGTCTCCAAATCATATTTGCAATAGGTAAGAAGAGATTGGTGACTGGTAAGAAGAGATTGAGCTTGCTAGTATATAAAGTTTGAAGATAAAAGTTTGATAATTGAGGCTGATGAATGAAGTTATCAAATTTTTATCGACAAACTTTATAATAACAAGCTCAATCTCTTCTTACCAATGACCTGCAAGTACTACTGCCACATTTTGCTTTAGAATAACTTACGTATTCTTGTAATTTCACAAGTGCTATTATCGCATTGTCATGATACAGAATTTTTTGTCGCACAGTTGTGTAAAAAATAATTGCATCCGTCATAAATGGTCTTTATGGTAAAATCCTCTATCTGGGTAATAGAAATCCCCCTATCTTTTTAAGAAGATATTGTCAAAAAAAATTTTATTTAAAGCTACACATTTAATAATAGTAATGTCTGAAATAAAAATCTTTAGGTTAAAGGGATACAACTCGCAAATATACCAAAAATGCTACAGCACTAGAGTATTTTTTAGGGTTCGCAGGCTCTGATCGACGACAGAACATTAAAAGAGTAAGAGTTTTATAGTAGCAGTGAGGAAGCTACATCTGAACGTATTGGGCGATTTATGCGGAAATGCTATCTGAACAACATCATATTCTGTTATGTATTGTTGGAAAATATGGAGCCAATGTCGACAGGCATTTCTGGTCGCGGTGTATGCTTGTGACAGCTTTGGACCCTCATGTTTATCTTCACAAATCCACAGCACTAAACTTTTGTACACTTGTCAAAATGTCTAAAACGATAAAAATAGTAAAAATATATTGGTATTTATAGGCTCGGTTTCAGTAGGTATAGATCTTTCTATCTACCAAAGTCACAGGTTAACACTTTTTAACATTACATGCTTGTAAAATTTTGTCATTTTCATCCCGCCATTCAACTGGAGGAAATTTCTGACAGCAGACTGTCAAAGTTCATTTGCTTAGACAAGTAACTTAATCGACAAAGGAATTACAGAATCATTTTACTCTAAACACAAAAAGGTCTGCAACAGTTTGAAGTTCTGTTTCGATCATTTTTCGACTACAATACCTTTGGTCAGATATGCAAAATATTTAAAAGACACATTAAAAATGGAAGGCAGAAAATTCCAAGTCTGTCATGCTTACCACAAAACTCCTCCGTCCCTCCCTTCCGTCACCCCTCACTCATAGGCAGCATAAGTTAAAAAAGCCTGAGCAAAGACGTACAACCAGAAGTGAGTGGATGTTAGTAACGGATCCTATCTTTGACATCAGATGTTGGTAGATGAAAATCATATCCCCAAAACCTACTAGTAGGTGAAAATTTTAGTTTTCTATCTAGCTCAAAGAGCAATTTTAAGAGGAGACCTATACTCTTAGGCTTTTTTGGCAAGCTATTCCGTCTGTGTCCTCAGTGACGATGGGAGATAATGATTTTGTATTCTTTTAACGAATTTACATCATCGTGTAATTAGTGGTTTAGAACGCGTTTACGTCTTCCCAAGTAACAGGGACAAATTTGACAAGATTTGGCAATGGACCAGATCCTTCATAAGGAGATCGTGGAGGGAAATTGAATTCACAGTTCAACTTTTTGTAAATAAAAACCATTTGATTTTCTTAAGATTTGCTAAACATATGGCAAAGTTTCTGTAAGCAATTTTAAGGGCTCATTTGCAAGTCCAAAGCTATGGTTAACAGTTTAATATGATACTATCAGAAATGGCAAAATTAAAGTTAATTTTCGATCGTCTGGAGAGACAAGTCGTTGGCTAAGAATTTGTCAGAAAATAAGATACAAGACTCGTTGAAATTAGTGACGTGTTGTCGCAAAAGGTTACTTGTTGGATTGGTGAGATCTGTCCGTCTAAGCATCTAAGAAGAGTTGATAAACTGAAGTAGATATTAAGCCATGCCGATTAAGTGAATCTGCAGGGATGTAAGCTAGATTTTAGAATGAAGGTGTTACATTGACAGGGTTTTCTTGGGATAAAATTAAGTTGAAAGAAAACATAGAGCCAGGATTAGAGTCGCAGTGGCAACCCTTATCTGGAGCACAAGTGCTGATTTACACCAGTCTTTATAGACAGCAACAAACATTACGCTGATGGTTCCTCGTGGTAATCAACTTGTATTGTTTTAAATCTTATACAAATATGAGAAAAACCTTGCGTATGCAGTTCAGAAATGACATCGACGGCGTCGTAACGGTACGAAAAAATTATGAAAAGATAAGAATTTCATCTGTCAAACAGAAAATTAAACGATAACACAGATTTCTTTTCGCATGTTAATCCACGAAGAGTGATGATGCTGGTAAGCAATGGGCAGTCTAGTGGAAGAAAAGGCGATGTGGATTCTCACTAACCTGTTACTCAATTATGAGAATATTAGAACAAATTTTTTTTATGTATTCGAGTTATAGGTGGAGGCAAATGCCTTATTTTGTTTCCGTAAAAATTCTATGACATAAAGGTTATTACTTCTCTCAATCATAATAGCTTCCCGTCAAAAAGTAAAAAATACCATGAGAAGAAGTAATGTCTCTTGCTATGTGGCACTAGCTGTTTATTTAAGACACGTCCGACAACTTGAAGATATGGGTGTTAGCGCAGTGAGAGGAGATGAGGGGCGTGATTTGTAACTGACACCTCCTAGCCTGACTTTTACCTCTTATATGTGTAAATATTGCAACCGATGGCTGCTCCTAATGAAGGAGTAAAGTGCCAGCGGCCATCTTTTGATTCATGTGGTGTTGGCACTGTTTCACAAATTTATAGGTTTGTAGCAAGTTCTAATAGACTGAACGTAAGAGAAGACGGTGTTTTCTGCTCAAGTAGCTTGCAGACAGGCTACATCTAGTAGGCTATATTTTTCTATGGCACACTTGGGTACTTTGCAAGCAGTATGTACCTTGCTAACGTGTAGATACACGTATCATCACCATAAGGACTCAGCTTCAGCTGTACAGTATAAATTTCTTACGTTCAAATTAACGATTTACTTTACATTGCATGAATTAACTGGTGAAATTTACTTTAGGATTACTTCCCATAAATCCCGATACCTTCGATTTCATATGTCTCCCAATATGGCACGTGGGAGGTTTCTTCTGGGCCTAAAGTTCATAGAACTACGCCTTAGCTGTTCTCAGCAAGAGGTTGAATCACAAACTTCGGCTGGTGATTCCAGCTGTTTCAAACTTTTCATCTCATTGGTAGGTTGAGATTTTTAAACTTTGCATCCCTCAATTCATTCCGCCATCTCTTCTCAAAGTTAAATATTCAGTCTGCCTGATGCTCCATGTAATTATTGATTTCTTCGAGTGCTTCCTTAATAAGCAATCTTTTCGTCAATTTTCCTGCCTTGCTTTTTCAAACTATTACAATGCTAGTTAAAGCAGCGAAAAATCAGTTTTTGTCCCCCCTCTAGAAGTTGGTCCACAAGTTGATGAAAGGACAAAATTGTTACCAAAGTTTACTTTAGATAAGGAATAAGTTTAGCGATCCGTTGTTTCCAGTATTATGTTGACGACAGTTTTGCATCAGCAGGAAGCGAGTGCAGACGTAGACGCATTTTGAAATGCAAATATAATCTCACAAATACCATGATAATGAAAATGGTTTATCTCTGCTAAATGAGATAATGATTCATTAAGAGCGATTTGTTTCGAATTAGATAAATCAATCACATGTTGAGCGGTTAATAACTTATTGATTTCTAATGTAGCCCCTCTGTCATCTTATACAGGAACAATTCACAGTTACACATTAGCTATGGTCTTAGTTACTGTTGTCAAGGGAACATGATGATGCGGCCAACCACATATTAGTGCGATTATGCTACTGTACAATCAGCAAGATGTCTTAGTAAGCGGGTAACATTTAACCGTAAACCGTTACGTAATGTATAGTCATAGAAAAGCTACTCATTGCAAAATCTTATACAAAGTAAAGGAGAACATCTTGAGGAATCGAGTTTAAGATAAGGTAATAAAAATGGTAAATAATTTTATTTAAACATGTACATGTAGTTTGCTTCTTTCCTTGACTTAGGTAGTAGTCAATATTTGTTATTATCTTAGTTGGATACTTAGTTTAGCTATTAAACGTATAAAATATTAGAATAAAAAACCGGTAGGAATAGTGTTTTAATTATGTTGAGTTGATTGTCAATATATTTCATCATTATTTTTTAGCGATATGTTAAAGTTCGATATTTTGCCAGGGGCATAGGACACTCGGACATATTGGGTTGTAGGTAACATAAGGAATGCTTTTTAAAAAGACCAATCGAACTATTGTGAAACCAAATATCATTATGCACTTTTGGTGTTGCTTATTCGGCCTCAACTTGCGGACATGCAGTAGTGTGTCTACTTCAGGTTAGTGAAGGAACACCAACGAAGGTTACAGTGTCGCAGAGAAGAAAACAATCCATATTTACTATAACACCTATATGACCTGTGCAAAATATGATAACTGATCTGTTATACTGCCAGAAAAATTTGAAACCATATCATTTAATGGTCGCAACAAACATACTGAATTATTATATATATGATTTATTATACATATCAACTATATTAATGTAAGAATGCCGACACTATGATTTTTTGATGTTTCCATGTAACCGTAGTTTTTCGTTTGACACCCTTTCAAGTTAGGGGCAACATTACCGTTTGAAGCTTTTCATCTTCGGCTTGCCATCTTTTACAAAATACTCTTATGAACTCGGAGTTTCTAAGGGAGAGACCTGTCATGTACTTGTAGTCATAACATTCAGATGAAGCTCTTTCGTGTATTAGTAGAAGCGCAACTTCTAATATTTACTAATTAATGAAACAGATAAAGTAAACATGAAAAATACTTCGTACGCAACAATAAAAATGATCCAAAGACACCCTTTTTTATTACTTAATATGAAGTGGAAACTAAAATTTCAAACTACTTAGAGCAAAGAAATTTAGCCTTCACATTACAGCTACCTCCGAACATTGAAGAATAGGCTCATTACGTAATTTTCCGGGCTCGCAGAGGGGGCATTGATTCGCTGGATGCACTGTACTGCCTCTTCGAGGCACGAAAATTGACGTCATTCATTTTTTGTCTCTTGCCTACGATTCTTACGTGAATTCAGCACAACTTACTTATAGAACTTACTGTTAATAAAGAAAACTGACCGTAATTTTCATGGACGGCCAAAAAGTTTGAGATTGGAACATTTTTTGGTGGCATACTCGATTTCGAGCGTAGCCTATCGCCCAGCAGAGTGAACAAAGTCCTGGGGAGAGAGCACATTTAAAGGGATGGTCTCCCTTTGCCTTCCATAACCGATATTCTGTTCTTTCGGGCTAGGCGGTATTCGAACCCACAACCTCTGGCATGTGACTCCGATTCCTTAACCACTAGATCACGGTGGCTCTAGATTGGAACTAGTGGCAATCGGCCCCTTGTCCCCCGCTGGCTACGGCCCTGTTTCCTAACCAGTTTTTCCATTAAGGAGCTGATATCTGCATCTTCAGAAGCTTCTTGTTTATTTCTACCTTTAATGCAGCCTCAAATGTCTAGCATGCTTGATTTTACCATTGATGGCAGGTTTCACATTTATTCTCATTATGTAGCTTGTAATTTGTGGATCTATCGATTGTTTTAATTCTTTTATTAAGCTCGGAGAGGTCAGACCTACATAACCACAATCACAATGGCTCGTAAACATCTAACATGGCTTTAGTCATCCATTCTGCTAATACAAAGATGCAAAAAGTTTTATCCTGTGTTAGGTAAACAATATTGTACCTCGTGCTTCTATGTCATTTCGATAATCACGTTGTTTTTATCTTTATTTCAAATGTACTTCGAGAACTATAAACATATGGTAGCTGTAGTTACAGGACATTTTATGCAGCTGGGCTCTCTGTAGAAGAAACCCTGTATCAAATTTAAACAAAAATAACTTCTTCTAGGGTGGTCTGTCATCACTTTTTTCTGTTTTTCCCTCCGTCTGTCTTGATTTCTCTAATAATTTTCCTAAAAATAGCAGAATAATATACGAACATCTGCATCAAGCTACCAATGGATAGTAAGACTTGTTCGATAAAAAATCTCACAAACAGGGCCTATTTATTCATAGTAAACTATATGTTAGTGTTTGTTTTTAGTTCTTTGTTGTTGTTTTTGAGGGGTGGGTACAACCAGAGATTATGAAACACATAATCTCTGGTACAACGAAGGATCTTTTAATCTATCTCTCCTCCCCTTAATCTACCCTTATGATTATGTTAATCAATTTTAGGACTCCAATGCCCTCATTGACTCCTGTTTACGCAATATATAAAGCATTAGGTGTCCTATTGAGGTAAATCTTTTGCAAGATAACATCTGTGTTAGGAACTATCTTGAGGGACATGAGCACATTCAGCATAAAGGAAGACAGGCTACTTTCACTAGGAGAGAGAGCCAACATCTCAAGTTTCTTATAAGAAAGTTAATAATTTAGGATATACTAGATTTAGTTTTATGCTGAAAGATTACTATCAACGAATCGGCATGCCAACTGTGCAAGTTAAGAACTAGGAGAGTTACCAAAATTCGAAATTGCCAGCTGTTTTAAAAATAGTTTTGCCTAAAATTTCTGTCACTCTTTGCTTTAAAGGGGGGCCCTTGCTCGTTTATGCCCATCTTTAATGAGATACATCACTATACTAACTTCTTGATTTAACAGGCAGATATGGCGATAGGTGGGCGCTTCGATAACCTTGACTCAGTTTTGCCGTCATGCCCACAATGATTTCGTCTTCTCTTGCCGGTACAAGCATTTTATAGATAAGGAAGGGAAAGGCAATTTCCAGTAAAAATTTACTTTGTTCTAGTGCTCAACACTAATGAAAATAGCACAGGTGAATTTTGGCCCAAAAATTCCTCTCTAATAATTTTTCAAGGAAAATGTGATTGTTTTCCCATATACCCACCCCTCCTCTAATCCATGCCACTTGCTTAGGTGTAAACTATATTTCATAACTTTCATAATTGACATTAGCTAGTGCGCATTAGATGTACATACAATAGGCTATTTGTGGCTGAAAGACCACAAATGCCCCCCACCATCAAGCAAAATATTCCTAAGATGTTCATGTGATTGGGCAAAATAACGCTGAGTAATCCACAATACGAGACGATGATTCAATATTCAATTAAAGGAAAGGGTAGTAGTATTGATAATCTCACTACGTGGCTCAATTTAGGTTAACCTATCTTCTTAGAAAGGGGTTACGCTTCGTCTAACAAACAATGTTAAATTTTAGAAACCTAGTCTATCTTATTCACAATTTGAATGATAATTGATAAAGTGAAGAACAGAATGTTGTACGTAAAATGGCATTGAATTTATAAACTGCTTCTATACTCTAGTTTAAACCTTCGCTTCCCATTTTGTAAGAGTTTGCGTTGCGTACCAATCACATGCTAGTCGAAGCAATAGTATGAAAGGTCATCGAAAAGGCTTTAATTCAATTAAAAGAACTCTTAACACAAAGAGAACACATTTGCTCTCTAATTTGTGGTTTAATATTACTCTGCTGAAGTGTATGGATCCCCCAATAAACGTTGGCAAGCCTTTACACCCTTAAAGCACGGTTCCCACTAGGCGATAATTAGCGATAACTAACGATAACTAACGAAATCGTGTCAACGAAAACTAACG